>BMAO01000027.1:0-220528 GCA_019973975.1 Trichonephila clavata
TAAAAATATGTAAGAGATTTCCTTGACTTCCATTGCAAGTCGCACGGCTGCAACTCTTAAAATTCCAGATAATAATAAATATACAGGTAAAAGATGAAACATTGAAAAGAGGACTTCGGTCAGGAAGAAAGATCGAAGCAGTGAATAGGAATGAGACAGCATTTTTCACAATAAAAGTAACAGAGACACAATGAACTATATAATTTTCTTTATGGGAAAAGACTGATTCACAATCGAATGTTCGATTTATTTTCAAGGTAACACTGAATCCTTACTACCAAATAAGAACTGATTTTTCCCACCATCTAAAACCGTCATTTCGCCCACTTTCCTTTCAAACGTGTATCCACTCCCCCTCACTTTAACTAGTTCTTAGTATAGAGATGTGGTTCTCTTTTTATCTTCAAAGGAAGAAAAAAAACTCTTTTTGCAGTTAATGCTCTATTTAAATTACATTTCAAGGATAATTGATTCGTTCCGTTTTATAATGCTTGAAAAAGCACTGATAATGTTATTCTAGCAGTATTGTTAACTTTCAGAAACCGATGCTTTTATCTTCCTTATGATTATTTTAAGTGCCGATAAAATGAAATTTGATTTTATAGTTATTACATTAATAGTAATAATTAGAACATTTGCAACAACGAAATTCTCAATTATTTGTTACAATCGTAATTTATTATTTCTTGGAATAAATTACATATTGCAGTTCCTTTAAATTTTTCTTACTGTTTGTTCCAAAATTATATTAATTTTACTATATTAATTTTTCATTTTTTATAAAATTAAAAGGAATACAATTTTTAAGTAGCTTTAAGTTTTATTTTTAAATGATTATTTTCATATCTTGTTTATAATGAGTCGAATAGATAATATTTATTTTTTAAAAAAACAAAGAAAATAAACAATTATTTGTCAAATCGATAAATAAGACCTATCTGAAGAAAGGTGGAGTCTGGTATTATATTTTTCTAATTATTGCATTATACAAATTCGTAAAATAAGGAATATATGATAGTTAAATTCTTTTAACAGAATTTGCATTTCAACCATACAAAAATTAGTTGGTTGATTATAATCATAAATGATTCTCTCATGTGGGGTAGCTGTATGCAGGTTGAGATTAGTTTCCTTTTTCACAAATAGCCATTCAATGAGTTAAGATTTTGAGAGGTTAAGTTTACCTTTGGGAAACTAATAATTATAAATATAATATTAATCAATATGTTACTTTTACTGAGCAGAGATCAACTATAAGGAAGGTGTTTTCAAAAATCGACCCACAAGGAAGTTACAGGGGCGTTATAAATTTTTAAAAAGTCCTTTTTGTCAGCTATTAGATCTAGACTTAAAATTTAACAAGCGTGATTTTTTGTTCAGCTAAGATATGCAAAAAGCTTTTTTTTTTCTTTGTTTAATTTTCAATTTACGTAAAATTAACTCATAAAAACTTCTTTATCCTGCAATCTGTATTGTTTAATTTTTCAAGTCACCCGTGCGAAGAACGGGTATACCAGCTAGTAATATATAGATTACGATTTATATTGTATAATGTGAGTAATAAAACACTTGTCTAAATTATTTTTTTGTGGCTAAAAATAAATTGTGACATTTTTACACGGCCTTTCAGACTTTTCAAAGTAAATTTAAACAAAACTCCAGTTATTTAGAAATATTTTCTTAAAAGCTAAATTTTAATGCAAATTGGTAAATATTTTCAATTAAAAAGGATGTGGAAATTTTTCTTAAGCAATTAAATTTAAAAAAAATTTTAATATATTTCAAATTATAAAAAAAGGTGTTTTATATTTTATATTAGTACGGATCTAAGAAAAGTTGCAGCCTGGCTAGAAATCTGCTTATGTCCTTTGCCCTGTCTCCCTTCTTTCTTTTCTTTAAACTGAATACAACTCAAAATATTTTGCTAAATTCAGAGTTTTCATGATAACTTTAAAGGCATATTTTAGTTTTTCTTAAATCTTTAACACACATACAACTTTAATACATATCAAAAATAATTTTAAGCTTATATATTGATACTTAAATTCGATTTTAAATTTGTAGCAGCCATGGTCACGAATTCAAGGCCGGTGAGTTATGATTTCGAACCCAAGTGCAGGTGAAAACCCACCGCACAGAGGAGCTGAAAATTGTGGGTCAAAACCTCCCGCGTTGTCTTGATGTGATAGCTTAGAGAGGTACTGCCAGCTCAGGTATTGTCTTTTGACCGAAATTCAAAATTACGAGGTCCTTTGCCATTACTTCCCGTGTTGCTTTATGTGCGATGTTCATAAAAAGTCACTCGATTTTCAATTTTAGGAATAATAGCCATGCATGTATTGTTGATTGAAACATATTCTATCCAATCTCATAAGACTGAAATTATTTTAACAATTATTCCATTCTGAATTACAGAGATATATATCGTAGTAATTTGAGAATATATATAGTTTGCTGTATTCATTATTATATAAAATATATTAAATAGCAATATGAGTGATAAAATGTGGAACATATTTCAGATTAAAAGAAAAATATATTTATACAAATGAGTAACGTTGTTTTCGACCGTTTTTTAATCTGAAAAATTATTCAGATTTCAGATCATTTTCTTTATATTACGAGGGCTGTTTTTTAAGTAAAAGGTCCGTTTGTTTTTAAAAAAATAACGACACTGTTGAATTAAAAAAAACACCTTTATTTTAGGATTGTACATACTTTTGCCTATTTTTCTACATAGTTGCCGATTTTATTAATACACTTGTCATACCGTAAAACTATGTTTTGAAAACCCTCTTCAAAGAAGTCTGCCACCTGGTGCCTACTGCGCAACTCTACTGAAGCTCCGAAGAGCATTGTTCAGTGTTGAACAAATAATTCTTGTGACGCCCACAATAACAAGTGAATATTTGTCGCGAGAGGGCGCTAGTGTGTATAGAGTCAGTGTATGTGTAAACTTTGAGAGAGAAAGAGCGTAGAGGAAAACGCTCTAATAAAATTCTTGTTACTACGGTTTCGTGCCATTTAATTTGTGGTGTAAACAATTATAGAGATAAACAAAAATGTGCAAACCAGTGTCAGTGCGCGTAGAAGCATTACAAAACAAATAGCACGGCATGCTGTCAAAAGGTGTTTTGCTCTTCCACGACAACTGAAGGTTCCACACTTCTCGAAAGACTCGGGACTTAATCGAATATTTTGGCTATAAGGTCTTCTGAGCATGCACCATACAGCCCCAACCTTGCTCCCAGCGATTTTCACCTTTTCCGGTATCTCAAACACAGTCTTGGCGGGAAGCGCTTCAGTGACAACGAGGAAGTGAAAGTGGCAGTGAACTCTTGCCTGTCCAACCAGGTGGCAGAATTCTTTGAAGAGGGTTTTCAAAACGAAGTTTTGAGGTATGACAAGTGCATTAATAAAATCGGCAACTATGTGGAAAAATAGGCAAAAGTATGTACAATCCTAAAATAAAGGTTTTTTGAAACTAAATATAGTCGTTATTTTTTTAAAAACAAACGGACCTTTTACTTAAAAAACAGCCCTCGTACATCGTTTGAACATTGCACTCAGAAGCTACACGATGACTATTGGTGACGGGCCTCTTAGTATTGAACCATGGTCAAAGGACGATGACGATAAACGAACTACACTTCACTCTCCAAGCTTCCATAAAATCACGAGGACCTTTACGCTCAACATATTTAAAGTGCATCAGTTCCTCTATGCAACGGTTCTTTAGAAGCACCAGGATTTGAACCTATGAGACTCGACAGAAACGCCTAAGACAGGCACGCCGGTCACGAGTTCGGGACCAAGGTCCCCCGGCAACTACCAACATATCCTATATAGAGAGTAGATCTAGGAGGTGCTGGAACTACTCTCAGAAGAGTGACGTGAAAACAGCCTTACATGAAACACGTAGCATATTATAGATATGAGCAATCAAACTTGCTCAATACATTAACAGAATTGATATTCTATTTTTATGTATATTTAAAATAAAAACGTTTAACTCTGAAGGAGTCAAGAAAAAATAACCAACTGTATATTTTAGTTCAATAGATAGGTTGCCTAATGTTAATTAACATTCCATTTATTTATTTAGTTCTTTTGTTTCTTCTTATTCATTAACCTCTTACCGTACATATTTTTAAAATAAACCGGCAAAAAAATCAACTTTTTGGAAAACACATTTTAGAACATTGTTTTGATAAAAAATAAATAAAGAATTAAAAATAATAATAGATCAATCAATATATATATATATATTTAGTTTTGGTTCGTGTTCCAAATTTCAGATAAGATCTGAATATTGCAATCTTGCAAGTACATCGATTTCTATCTTATTTTTCGCATTGCTGTTTCTAAAAATAAAAGCATTTTTTTTATCAGTGAAAATATTTATTCATACTTTTTTAACAAAAATAATAAAAATAGTATTCGTTTTTCAAAAATTATTGAGAATTTTCATTGTGTGATATATTTAGGATCAAGGTGCAGCACATAGCCCAACATTGCTATCATTACACCTGTTAAGACTCTCTTTTGTTTTCCTTTTTTTTCCTTTGCTATCCTTATTCGCTCGACACACAGAGCGGTTTTGTGGAGCTTCTATTTTTTTGACGTTGGTGAACCAAAACTGGAAAAAAGGACGTTCCGATTATTCGTAGAATTCCGGAAGATTTTAGTCGACTCGATTCTTTTATATTTGTATCTTTAAGATATTTTTGTATGTCTCTACTAATTTGCTTCCAGAATCAACAACTTTTTCCCCCACTTCCATTATTTTTAACAAAACAATGCATGCCAAATGCTAGTGTCAAGAAAATGAAAGAATATATTTTTATAACTTTTATCTAAATTTAGATAACAGTCAGTCTCACGAGTGCATACGGCGCTCGTGCATATTTGAGGGTGAAAATTACAGCAGCCCATAAAATACGACCACGCTCAAATTATCTCGAGTATACATAGTTTAGACAGTATAGCGCGCTTGAATTCACTCGAACGCGCGCGTTAAGTGGTTAAGTATTTTTAAAAATCATTTTCCCTTTTTCATACAATTTTCTAGCTAGGTATACCTTCCATATATTCTAATTTTTATTATCTGAAAAATGAATCCACTCTGGTCACTAAACAAATTATATTTACACATTTACTTTAGTTCTGCTTTGCCTGAGCTGATGACGACGATTAATGTTCTTTAATACCTGAAGTAAACTATTCAACGCGAGTTTTAAAAGAAATGGTGTTCTAATGTTTGGATGACTATATATTGAAGAGAAAATAAGTTAAGTAAGAAAAATGGGGAAACCGATTCACACAATTTTTTCATTTATTTTCTCGAAGTATCTAAAAAAGATTGCTAGTTTGAGCCTCGTCATATTTAACGTGCAGGCCCGCTTTTCCACTTAGGCATGCTAAGCACATGCCTAGGGCGCAAATGATTTAGGCGGAAAAAATGGGAGGGTGAAAAAAAGAGAATAAATCAAAATTACAGAGAACGTACAACCGCCTTGTATTTATTAAAAAGCCAATTATTCTCTTTCATTTTTATATCTAAATTATCAAATCTTCGTTTCGCTATTGGTTGAATCATTATGCAAATTGCTTGGCTTTTCTTCCCCAAATCATAGATTGTTTCATGTATACTGTTATTTTCTCAAAACTCGAAATAAAATCTTTATCGCAGCGTTTCTCAAACTGTGAAGCGCACCCCCCTAGGAGGCTCGAGCATATCGCGAAAAATCGGAAATAAAAGATTTAAAATAATTATCAATTTGATAAAATAATTTACAACTTAAAATGATTACAAAGTAAAATACATTCTTATTCAATAAAAAAGGAAATACACCTTCCCACTGATATAATACACAACACTTATAAATGTATCAGTACTGCACAAAGTATTTGATAATTAATTTATCAATACTCAATTAAAACAATTTTAGTAATTACTAGTGACTCCCTTGGGCTTGTATACAAAACTTAATATTTATCTTGATAATTAGGACGGTTTATAATTAAAGTCGTATTGTATTGTAGTCAGGGGCGTCTTAAGGCATGGGTCAACTGGATCCTGGGCCTCGTTTCGTTCTAGACTTCGTCTTAATAAGATTGTGATTCGGATAATTTTAATGTGGTCAAATATTATTCCCGTACATATTCTCCGAAAAACAGAGAATTTCAAACTGCATGTCAATTTGCAAAAGTGGTAAGACTGTATTATTATGTGATGACCGAGATACCGAGTGAAGAGAATTATAAGAAAGACTGGCTCCTCTATTCAAAATCGAAAGGCCAAGTATTTTATTTATTACCTTCTCCTTTAGCCTGAGGGAAAACGTAGAGTTTTAGCAACTGGTTGTAATGATTCGAAGAATTCTTTCACACTTACTTCGCAGTATGAGAGGTCAGACGACCATAGGGCAAATGTATCGACTTTTTTGTTAAGAAAAGGGGCCAACACGGTCTAGGATGCAGTCCAAAGTCAATATGACAGAGAGGTGAAATATTGGCGAGATCTCCGTACTAGAGTTGTCTCTGTTGGGATACTTTTGTAGGCAAGAGACGTTCAAGTCAGGGGCGATGACCAGCAACTTGAATCTACAACAAACATGTTTTTCTTAGGATGTCTTGAACTCATAAGTGGGGATATACATGCATCCTTTTGCTTATTTTCTTTCCCTCTCCAAATTTACAGTGATAACCAGTCTGGTTACATACAAAAAAATATTTTTTTTAATTATGTAATTTAAAGATTATAAAGAATGAAGTCTTGTTGTGGATCTACTTCACTTTTCGATTACTGAAAGTACTTTTACATGCAAGTTTTTGACTCCTTGATAAATGTTTTAAAACAACTGTAAGATCCACAAAAATAAAATAAACCCAGAAAATATCCTTTTTATTTTTGAAATACAATTTATTCTGCAGAAACATTGGAAATGAAAATATTTCTACTTATTAAGCCAGTGATTCAGCAATCCTGCAGAAAAGGAAGATAATAAAAGTAATTTGGCATCATTATCGCCATGGCGCTAGCTCACGTGTTACAAAGGCTTGCATTACGCTCTTCTACCACTTTCTCGAACTACCGGCATTTTGTGTTGTCTCCTTCGAATCAGTTTTCAGCTTCTTTTCTGAGTAGAAATTTTGCAACCGAAGCTATGGCTAAACCTCAAGTTTTCTTTGATATTAGTGCCGACAATCAGCCATTAGGCAGAATTGTCATGGAAGTATGTATTTTAAATATACTTATGTAATTAGTCTTGTGGATATGGCTAACAAAGCATGTGAACTTTCCTTATTTTGTTCGGCAGATTAAAATTTTTTTACTATGTGTGTGTATATATTTCTATTTTTATATTGTAGAAATGGGAAAACTACTTATAAAAAAAAGTATTTCTATAGTATTTAATGCGTTTGATAAAAAATATATCTTCAGGGTTAGGGCTAAAATAAAAATAGCCATTTTCTTTCGTTAGGCTTATTTCGAATTTTTATAAATTAAATGTTCCACCTCTTGAACTTTCTTGCTTTCGCATTATAATTACAAACTTAATCAAATTATAACTTTTTATTATCAGAAAATTATTTTCTTCTCTGTGAAGTGTGAAATTTTTTTACCATATTGGTCCGATAGGTAAAAGGGCGTTGACATTCAGTACCTGTAATTGAGCTTCCATCACTACGGAAATCCCGCCAAAACGTTATTCACTTTATTGTAATGTTTTGATAATTTTTAAAGCAATTTTGTTTTAATTCTTGGAACTTCAAATCTGTTTTTTAAGTAACTTGATAAATTTTGTATTTCTCGTAGTGATAGTTCTACAAATGGTGAATGTCTTTTCTCTACGATGCCTGATTGGAACTAAAGTTTTGTTTTATTAAAAAAAAATTACGGAAAGTTTTCTGAACGTTATATTAAATACCGAAAGTATTACTGCGATTCTTGGAATTTTATTTTTTGAATATGTACTTAACGTTTGTATTCTGAGAATAAAAGGTTCTCTTTGAACAGTTTTTAAAAACGAATTTGAAATATTTTTCATCTATCTAAGCATAAGGTAGATTTTTTTTTATTTAATCGGTTATGTTATTTGGAGTTAAAATTACGTCTAGATACCAGTTCCATAGAAGTTCATGAAGTAAAAAAAAAAGTTGATGTAAAAGTTTTCATGTATAATTTAAATAAAATTGTGGATGATAAATAAATTTTTTTGTTTTAATCTTAGATATTTTCCCTGTAGACTAAATTAAGTGATTTTTCTTTTCTAGTTAAGAGCAGATGTTGTACCCAAGACTGCAGGTAATTTTTTTATATATTATCAATTAACTGAATGTGTTTATGTATTAAACATAAGAACCTGTCAACTATTTAAATGTACAGTGAATAGTTATTTTACAGCTTTATAACTATGGTATGACAAGCTTCTAAAATTAAATTTGTATACAATTCTTTATTTTAAGAAAACTTCCGAGCATTATGTACTGGTGAAAAGGGATTTGGTTACAATGGAAGCACCTTCCACAGAGTCATCCCAGGATTCATGTGTCAAGGAGGAGACTTTACTCGAGGTGATGGAACAGGAGGAAAATCTATTTATGGCAACAAATTTGAAGATGAAAACTTTATCTTGAAGCATACTGGACCAGGTAGGCTAAATTTGATTTTATGCCCTTAATTTTTGAATTTTATTGTTTGACATTAACATTTTTATCGTTAGTTCCAACAATTGAAAGTAATTGCTAGTGCATTGCCTGTTCAGTTATTTTACACTCTCAGTGCAGTTATGAAAGTCCTTCTGTTAGTGGCAGCAATAGGAATCATGAGTCCTATCCCATTCTGATAAATTTGGTCTTCCTCAATGGCTTTAGTTAGCTAATGCTTTCTTTATAATTCCATGCTGAATATGGATGAATTTTAAAACTGGTTTTCATTTATGTCAGGTAATTCTACAAGGATAAAGGGAATTGATGGAATATGGGACTGCTTGTCTATTACATTTGGGTATCTGAAGAAGGTACTGCTTAAAGTTGGTGAAATGCTTAAAGGTATATTCTATATCTAAGCTTAATCAATCCTTGGGTTTTTTCCCCATCACCAAAGGAAACTGTGCTTTTTTTAAATGGCTCCTCAAAAACATCCAACAGGGTTTCTAAAATGTAACAAGAAAATTACTTGCCTTATTATGAAAGCTTGTCCTTTTCTTGCTGAGGGTTACATCTCTGGGGATTAAAAGCTTAAAGATGTGGTAATAGAAGTTTTTGTTTCTCATTGATTCCCAGCCCATTTTGTATTTCAGCTGAATGTGTGGATCCACGTTAGGTTGTAATTTCTTCCTGGTTAACTGGTTTGCGATATTCTGTCTGTAAAGATTTCAAATTTTGCTATGTGCAACATTTTTTCTTGTACTTTCCATTTTCAGTTGATCTTAGTCTTACAACAACTTCTAATTTTTGGTCATTTACTTCAGTTTTTATAAATTTTAACAAACATTATTTATTATTTCAATGTATTTTTTAAAAGCATCTTTGTTGTAAAGACATTATTTTCTTGTATAACTACTGCATGCCTTTTGACTAAGTATGTGTTTTATGAATGAAGTTAAAGCAAAGTTTTCTCCAAGCAATTTTTTTCATCAAAATGCCTTTGTTAGAAAATTTAATATCCATATGTGTACAATGCTCACCATTGCAAAATGTAATGTTTATATTTTAAAAATTTGCTAGAAGTTATTCTATGCTTTGTTATTTTCAAAAGATTGTATATGTACTGTTTTTGTAAAGAACTACTAAAGAGTGAATTTTCTGGGGTAAAAGAATTTACAAATGCCAAGTAAAAGGGTTGCAATAAAAATTCCCTTTGTTAGGAAAATGAAATTAGTTAAAAGTGAAAATTTGAGATAGGGAAACTGTACTGTGTAAAAAAGTTTTCTTGGTGCTAAACCTTCACATCTTCTATTGTAATAAGCTTGTGCTAATACAACAAATGGGTAACAAGTCATCTTGGATAATTTCTATATCAATCTGGATTATATAATGTGCACTCTTCAGACAAGTTTCAAAATTGCCGAATTAGTTTTAAAGGCTTGTAAAAGGAAGGTTGTTTTTCTGCACAGGATCAGAAGTTAATGTTTGTGCAATTAAATGATGACATTCAAGTATAAATTTAGATAATAAAGGCATGATAAACATTTTTTTGTTTTTTGTTAGACTGCTAGACTACTTTTATATTAATTTTTAGTCTGGTGATTTTATTGAGTTGCCAAGGGAAGGCTATTTTTCTCCTGCAGGAGGATTCGGTATGTCTTATCAGAAAGTTCTAACCAAAGTGTTTGTTACAGATCTTGTATCTGTTTCAATTTTAGCTTTTTGTATACTTTATTTTAAAATGTCAAACTTCTAATCACTTGTAAATGTGTTGCTTCCAGGTATTCTATCTATGGCAAATGCTGGTAAAAATACCAATGGATCCCAGTTTTTCATCTGTACTGCTAAAACAACTTGGTATGTGATTTCTTTCCTTGATCAAGCTTTTATTTTTATAAAACGAATTGTGTAATTTTTAAATTTTCCTTTGTTTGAAGCATATTTTGGAGCTCAATTTGTTTTGAAAAAGATTTCATATGTTACTTGATAAGTTTAAATATCAAGAATTACATTTTATTTTATCCATTCTAGGTTGGATAACAAGCATGTAGTTTTTGGTCAGGTTATTGAAGGCATGGATGTTGTGAAAAAGGTTGAAAGTTATGGAAGTCAGAGTGGAAAAACTTCCAAGAAAATAACAGTTTCTAACTCTGGACAACTATAATTTATGTTTGTGAAACTTTTCTTATGTTTTGATATTTTGTTACAATAAATGTTGCAATTGCTTTCTGCATAACTTAAATGAATTTTTTTTTTTTTATCATTTTTGTTTATAACAGAATTGATTTGTAAAGAACACGTTTTTTATAATAAATGGTCAAATTGTAGTTTTCTAAGTTTATTAGAAAATGCTGTCAAACAACTTTTGAGTTTTATTTCTAATTATCGTAAAATCTGGCAAATAACTTAAACCAATACTTTTAAGCTGCAATTTTTAAACTTGTGGATAACACTTGATAAGTTTTTTCAAATATTAATTCATTAGTTATATTTAATTAATGAATAAATAGTAGTCCAACACCATTTATAAAATGGGAAATCTCTAAATATTGTGATTCTGTAATATGTACCTGAGAAATAGAAATCTGAATTACTTTCTCCATTCAAAATCCACTTATGAAAATACTGTAATGAGTCTTAAGGCCTTTTAACTATACACTTAATGTTGAATCATACTTAATTCAATTTTTGAAGTAATAATTTACTTTGTTATAATAAATACTTTTTATCAACTAGTTTTCCTTGGATGTTTATTCTTTGCAATTTAGGGCATAAATGATGTTGCAAATATTGCTTGGAACTGGATCATTAGTTTTAAATGCTCTTACTCTGTGCTTATCAGCTTAAACATCCAAAAGCTATTCAATTTTTTAAATAAAAAAAAATTATCAGTCAAGGTAGGACTTTGATTTTCATTCAAAATATCACAAGGTTTATTTTCTGAGCTTATTAGGATTTAGATTGAAATAACCAGTTTCTTTTAATTGGAATAGATTGTTAAGCATTGCTATTCCAGGTTCTTTCAATTCTAATTACAAGAAAACTGTCCTGTTCTCAATGTTTCACAAAAATTATTCAACATTTCTTAAATCTTAACAGTAGGTAAAAATCTTAACATTAAAAAACTTAATAAATAATACAAAAGTTGAAAATTAAGATTTTTCAAATTTCTACTGAAGTAATTTGAGCTCTATTTGGCAACATGCTTGGTAATTTATATATTGTCTGATTTAAACAGTTTAATGACGAGAAATTTATAAGAATGGAATGAATAGTGTAATGTGATTTAAATTATTTTCTTTCCTGAAATATTTCAGGTCGGTTCTTTATTTCCGATTCAGTTCAATAATTTTATTTAAAAACGTTTTAAGACATGTAACAAAAAAATCTTATATAAATTTAATAAAGTATAGTGGCGTAACTACCAATGGGCTAGGTGGTGCCATGCACAGGGGACTCTCGTGCCTTGACCACCAAGCAAGTCGAACTTGCGATAGTATCTCCCATAATTGAGGTATAAATATAAAAGATTGTTACATAGCTGTAATTATGGCAACTTCGTTGAAAGTAATTTCAAACTTGTAAGGAATTCTCCTAAATCTTTCCTTTTTTTGTGTATAGTGTTGCAAATTTTACTTATTAAAAAGTTTATATTATTTTTCATTTTTCTAATCTTTATTTGAAAATAAACATCAAGTTCCATGAAATATCTTGCATACATCTAAAAAAAACTACACAGGAAGCTATTTCTTCTTGGTCATTTTATTTTTTATAACAGTATGATTAATAAGCTATTTTCCTGTTTCAATGTTTCGCAATCTGCAACAGACTGATGTAATTTTGACCCCTCTGTTTTTTTCGTGTGTTTTATTTTAAATAATTTTGTATTATATTTTCTTGTTTGTGCATATTCTTTTTATCATTTCCTGTCTATTGTATGTCAAATCGAACCTGGGTAATCACTAAATTCACAAGGAAACTCGTATGCATACATATAAGTAATTTGTAGCTTTGCTTTCCTATGTTCTGCAGAGCTTGACACAGGGCTGATGTGAATCAGCTTTGTATATATATATAAAATACTCTTAAATATTTTTAATTAATAAAACTCCACCAATATTCTCTTCTTTTTTTTTGCACCAAGACCTTTGGACACCTAGCTACGCCACTGATAAAGTATATTAAGTATTGGTTTTGGGACCCCCACAATTTTTTGGAAGAACAGTTTCAGTGTTGGAATTTCTAATATAAATTCAGTTTAAAAAAAAAGGAACGAGTCTTAACAGAAGTCGCATATGATGTGTAACATCTGACATGTTATCCTGGTAAATACGCAATAGTAACATAAATCCTGAAAAAAATGAATCTGGTATGATTGGAAATAATTTTCTATCGAATAATTTTATTTAATTAACACAGTCACGTAATTTTTTTTATCAAAAATAAATATTCTTGTTCAATTTGGGGAAGACACAAATAGACTTATGATGACTAAAATATGACACATATATACTTGAGATTTCAAAGTATTTAATAACCTTAAAAAAACAACGTCAATAACAGTACCACTGTTGCCCATTTATTTCGAGCTTGAGTTGGTAAAGCAGTAATTGGTTGGCCGTTGATGTTTCTGAGAAATTTGTGTTCTTTGCACACACAAAAATCCCTTCTGCGATGTGTTGAATTTTGTGTAATTCTTTTCTGCTGTACTCCTCCAGTTTTTAATTTTTTTTTCTTTTGTCTAAAATCTTGCATACATTCTGCTCGGGATTTACCCGTCTCGGCAAATCACAAAATCGTTTTAAAGCTATTGTATTCCAGATTTTAATTTCAATTAACTTTTTTCACTAATCATACTAAATATTTTTCTTTTTTTATCACGCTAATGTTATATTTTTAATATCAGAAACCAGCAATATATTTTTTAAAAAAATTTAAAACCGTGGAGGATTATATACCATAATGACTAAAGACGCGAGATTCCCAAGTTCAAAAAAGGTCATGAGGAATACAAAGAAACTGTAAATTCAAGTGTCATTCTCGCTATCCGATCTTGGCTTAGAACAGGGATGGCCAACTCAAATGACCTTCCAGGCCACTTCGGAAAAACATTATAATCCTGCGGGCTGCAAACAAAAATTATATATCTTTATAATTATATTTAGACCCATCACAAACATTTCTTGGAATGAAAATTTAAAACGGAATGAATTATTATTGATTTCATTATTTTTCATCTATGCAAGCATAGATAATTTATAATAATAATACAAGGATCAAATATGTCTAATTCTAGTATTAGGCAGCGCGATGGAGTTACAGGAATCTAGTGTGATGCTGCTCTGCAATACCGCACTCTTCTAAGAATGTATTAAAACAGAAGAAACGTAATAAAATAGAAACAGTTATGAAGTATATTTGTTACAAAACACTACATTAAAAACAAAAATATTGTACAAAATAATCGTATTTTGTAATGAATCTCGAGGGCCGCGGGTTGGCCACTCTTGGCTGTCGCAAATAACATATGGCTCTAGAGCAGTGATTCCCAAAGTGGTCTATGGCGACTTGCAAGGGGACCACGGCAGTGAAAAAAGAATTTGGGGGTCTACGATAGCGTAAACCAGATTGTGACTGATTTTAATAGAAAATTTAATAAAGTGTAAACCATATTTACCTGTTTAACAGCTTTATTTACCAAATTTACTGGAGTTAATTTGCAATTACAAGGCGACAGCATTCATTTTATTAAAAAAAGGTCCATCATTTCAGTGTTTCTAGCCGGAATCAAGCTGAAGGAGTATAAAACTGGGCGTCGTGAATTTTAACAGTTTCTCAATTTGTCACAATCTGCCAGAAAAATGACGTTTTAACCTATGTTCAACATTTAAATGCCTTTTACTCAGGTTTTGAAACTAAGTTTGAGAATGTTTTGACCATGGTAATATCACAGTAAGTAATGAATTAATATTGTCACATTAAAAAAAAATGTCTGATTTCAAAAGGAACTTATTTTAATAACCCTAATGAAGTTCTTAAAGTGTTGTTTAAAAACAAATGTCAGCAATTTTGGCTTTAAAAGGTTATTTTTTACAACCTGTTATTTTTTCGAAAGTTTTTAATTGCTTTTCCTAGAGAGGAGTTTCAGCAAGGTATCCAATCTCCAAAACAGAAAAGAAAGAAAGGATGGATCCCACTAACCGAGGAGAATGAGGGTTATACCTGAAAAGATTGATGCCAAATGTAAAATGTGTTATTGTGAAGCACCAGATTCATCCCACCCATTAAAAACATTTGTTTGTTGCTCAGTTATTTTATATATTAAATTAAAGTTTAATTAACTAATTCACATATGTTTCTTAAGTTTTAAACACACTAACTCCAGTTAGGAACATAAAACTTTTAAAGTAAGTAGTGCTAAAGCAGCTGTCAAAAAACATCTAAGTTGATAAATTTGCAAAAATTTAATATTAGGTAAGTAGGGGTCTACACAAAACCAAAAAAACATGGTAAGGGGTCTACGAGACAAAAAAGTTTGGGAATCTATGCTCTAGAGCAGAGGTCTTCAAACTTTTTCAACTCAAGGAACCCTTTGAACTTGGAAAGTGTTTTTGTGGAACCCCTAGAACTAGAAAGTGTTTTCGTACAACCCCATTCCAATCGGGATTTTTGGGGAAAATCTCTAATTCCTCAGATGTCAAACATTCAAATTGTGGAGTGAGTGAGTGAATGTTAACGTCACACTGTTCAGCTACACGAGAGCTTTTGGTAACGGACCTCGTAATTTTGAACCATGGTCAAGTGACGAGGATGACACCTGAGATAGCACTTCATCTCCTAACTACCACACCACATCAAAGGCAGGACGTTTGAGCTGTCGACAGATTTAACGTGCATCGCTCCCCTACACGGTAGGTCTTTAGTGGTGCTGTGTTTGAACTTTAAAATTGTGGAACCATTTGCCTGTATTTGTACTTGTAGGGGTGCATTCTTCATAGCGCGTTCGCTTAGAATTCATTTTGGGGAATAAAGCATTGATGAGTTATCTTGAATAATATATAAAACACATGTATAAATGAAAATACAAAATGTAGATACTGCTTTCCAGACAGTAATTTTAAAAAAATTTCTGCACTGTTATTTGTAAGTTGAATTTTCAGTGAAGGAAATATAAAAATGGAATAAAAACATCAGTAGCAATAGTAAATTAATTGATTAAAATTTATATGTTTTAAGAAGAAACTATTAATGTTACTAAAAATATTCTTAAAATTATGGAAAACTTTCTGATTTATTTTAAATCAACGTCATATAGATCAATGGTATTTCATCTTCGGAATATTTGAATCCATTTAGTATGTGGAAACTTTCACAATATTTGAAATGAACAGCGGAACAAGAATTTAGAAAAAAGAAATACACACTTTTCTTTCCAATTCCTGAAATTCTGTCCTATATTCTTTTTTCGTTTAGCCGAAAGAAATAATCTTTTTTTGAAGCTGCCACGATGATCCATTTTATTTAATAACTGAAATAAACTGTGCAAAAATAAGTTTTAAAACAGCTGATATTCAAATAACTTAAACTTGGAAAAAAAACATATGAATTTCGATTTTGGAGATATGTAAGAAAAGAATGCGAAAACTGTGATTCACTTTATCCTGACGATTCAAGTGCATTTAATAAATATTAATTGTTCATTTTAATTATTAATAAAATATAACTTATTTAGTGTATATAAATAATTTTAAGGAAGGTGGAATTAAAAACAGAGGATAGCTTTTTGTACAAAACGTATTTGTAGTTATTTTCAAGCACAGACTCAAACTTTCCTAAGAAAGATGTAATTGTAAATAGTATCTTGAATGCCTATAGATTCTTAGAAAACAAGACCCATTTTTTTTAAAGGGGGGGGGGTAGGAGGGAAGAAATCTATATTACACAATCCACCAAAGAGTCATAAATTACCACTTTTCACCAAGGGAACGCAGGGGAAATTTCGTGTATCCTTCCGCAAGAAGGCGGAATTACAAGTTTACTTTCCCCTCATTCCAAATATGCAATGCTGACTTATTTAATTACTCGCAAATAAATTAGTTTAAAAATTTTAAAGTACATGCGTTTGAAAGAGCATAAAAAATAAAGGATTTCCACGTTTTTACTTTTTTTATCCGATAATTGAAAATATTTTTATGATCGTTTTAACGCACTAAATGTAAATTTTCAAACTTTTAATAAATATTTAAAAATATTTAGAAATTTTTTTTAAAAAATCGAAATCAAGAGAAACATGAATTTTTTTTTTTATCTTTAGGATGCATTTTGTTTCATACAATTAAAAGCAATACCTTAGACGTAAATTGAATTATAAGAAACTCCATAGGATTAACATTACGCTCGGGCTTTCGTGGTGGTGCGTCAACGGGAGCCTTAAGAAGCTGTATAAATATCTTTAAAAGAATAATAAAATCTTCCCCATCTTACAGTTTTGAAAATGACTTTATTGTACTTGAAGACCACTTAACATTTTTAAAAGGAATAGGTTCTTTGAAAATGTGGACTGAATTGAAGCAACCGTATCGTATCAAAAATGGTGTAAACCAGGAGTGGGCAATTGTTTTGGCTTGTGAGGGCGTTGACGTAGCTCAGGGGTGGCCAACCTTTTTGGGAAGAGTGCCACTATTTGATAAAAAATAATAAAACGTGACACTTCCAACAAACAAATATGGAAAATTGAAAAAATGATATTTGCATATGGAATTTTTTCACAAATAGCACATTTTTCAATGCAAGTCTATGTAGTAGAAATTTAAAAATAATATCGATTAGGTTAGGTATAAAATAAAAATGTGTAACTTTCATAGTTTAATTCCAAACAATTATTAAACGCTCAGTATTTACTAAATGAGGCTTTTGTGAATAACTACTTTTTTACCAAGTCATCTACATTAGGATTAGCTCCTACAAATGCCTACAAAATTAGGTTATTATCGGAGCACATCAGATGGTTTTTAGTGATATTTATTTTATATAAAGTTCACATAGTAGGAAACAATTCATAAACTTATTTTTATGTAAATTTTGAATTTTTTTTCTCTGGGACAACCCCACTTCAAAAAACTTGCTTAAAAATAATTTAATATTTTCAAAAAATTTAAAATTTTTCAGAAAGTTTTCGCGTGCCACTGTTACAACTCCATCGTGGCACGTGTGATGCGGGTTGGCCATCCCTGACTTAGCTAGTCCTGAGTGGTGTAACGGAGAATATCAGCCCCCGATGTGGCTGTGTATGTTACTTAACTGGTTGTCCCCATATCCAAGTTTCTAGTGGGCCCCTTATTTTACTTTTTTGCTTACGCCTTTTGGGGGTTACCGTATCATTAATACGAGGGATAAGCCTAATATTCTCCGTTACGCTACTGGATACGGTGGTAGTTATGCCCCTGCTTGCGGACCACATTGTGAAAAGGAGAGTTGCACCTTTTTATGTCTGCATTCGTAAGTAGACATCGCATTTCAAAAAAGGCATAGATTCTATACCATAAATATCAGGTAGTCATATTCTATTGTGCTTATTTCACATTACAGCTGCACGCACGTAGCCTAAGACAATGTAGACGTATTTGTCAAGAGACAATTTGAACGTTTTCTTCCTAAAAATCTGGAGCCTTATAACGATGATTTAAAAGAAAAGTTGAAATGAATTACATGATTTCTAAGCAACAATACCAATTTCCACAAAAAGGGATAAATGTTATCCGACACTTGGAAACAGTAAAATTCTACAATAGAATTCCCTCAAAAATGTTGTACTCAAAGGCCTACCCTGAAATACAATAATTCATGTGGCAAAATATCAAGTGCATTACACCCAATTATTTTCCAGATGAATGGAAAAAGCTCACTTAATAATTATACCCAAATTAGGCAAATATATCCTATGTTTTCCAACAAATCTAGACCGATTAGCCTCATCATTTTTGCGGAAAAATGTATATTCTGAGTAGAATCAATAACTGTATATACTTAGAAGTGTAATAAACATTTTGATACCCATCCACTAGCACGGTTTTCAAAAAAAAAATGTCTTCCCACCCGATTTTGTGCGAAAGAAAAAGAACATTATTCAAACGTTGAAATGATTTATAGACAACTATCATTCACATTCTTTCGTCACCCCCCCCCCATTTGCTGACACGTTTTTCCTCTCTTTGATCTAGTTCTTCAAAGAGCACATGCACTCTCATACCGACTACATCTGTCAATCAATTCTAAACCACACCCTGTTGCTATAGTAACGATAGGTTACTAGATTACAAGCTTTCTCTTTATGACGTCATCCGAGTTGCAAACAACGCCATCTGTTGGATAAAGCAGATTTGTGAAATTTCGACAACGCTCTTCGTTGTCAAATACTCATACAAACTATAACCCAAAATAAACAAATGTGAATGATTTACAATCTCTCGTACCAACCCGACCGACTGTCGCCTTTGGACTGAATGAGTAATCATAGTTTATGGTGGTAGGCCTAGGGCTGCACGCGGGTGACGGTAATCACATTTAGCAAGTTGATATATCGTCCGGAATTCCCAGTTATTCGGAGAATACAACCGGAAATAACATTTGGCCTTAATTATACGACTTAGGATCTTGAGGCTGACTCAAAAAGAGACGAGGTATTCAACCCCGTTCAAGTGACGAAAACGACAACTAATCTGGCACCCCACTCTCCATACTACCCCATTACGCAGCGTTTTTGAGTCTCAACGGTAGCCTAGTGGTCAAGGTAACGGACTCGTGGCCAGCGTATTTTCGATTAAAAAAATACTTTTATAATAAAATGAAGGAATTTTTTAAAGAAATTTTCTAATTTTAAGCCTACAAGTAATTTAAATATACCTCATTTTATCACCAGTAATCTAAACACACACTACGACATATGTCCTTAAATTTAATTACAAATAGAATCTGTTAATTTTATTTGAATTTAATTATTGATTTTTTCAAAATCAAGTTTCTAAAGATGATCTGAGCAATTAAAAAAAAATAGATTCTTACGTAGAAGATATTCAATGTGCAGCAAAAAATTATCATTATTTGAGAAAACTTTCTTTTTTGATTACAAAATGCGTTTTGAGTCTTAAGCATTTTATTGATTAATACAAATATTTAAATGCCTTTTGAAGTTTTTTAATAAACAACTAAAATTTTCTTCTAATATGTTAGAGAAATATATCCCTTATCTTCAAAATATTTCAAATAAATAATATATTCTTTAAGTTTTTCAAAAATAGTCAAAATTTTAATTAAACATTTAATAACTTTGTCATTTATGAAGATAATCTCACTAAACCTTTTTTTTTCGTGTGTAGAACAATGTTACCCAAAATCTGCACGAAGATTGAAAAAATTGCTTAAAAATTACGGATTTAAAAAAATTGTGTTTTTAGTCTAATACAATTTTGCGAGAATTAATTCAGCTAAACCAGGGATGGCAAACCAGCATTCAATGAGTTGAACAGGCTGAGAAACCTGTCCAGCGATAACTAAAAAGTAAAAAATAAATTAAATGTAAAAAAACTTTTTTAAGAACAAGCTTTTATTTAAACGCGCTAAAAAGAATAAAATAAACTTTTCCTTTAAAACTTTTTTACTATCAACTTATAACGTCATTACACAATTTATATGATATAAAAGCTTGTCGCGAGATATACCTGTGTAGATAAACAAGTAAAATAAATAACTTGACCCGATTGATTTTGGTTTTTAAAAATTCAAACTAAGTAAATATGAGTACTTAAATATTGCGACAAGCTTTTATATCATATAAATTGTGTAATGACGTTATAAGTTGATAGTAAAAAAAGTTTTAAAGGAAAAGTTTATTTTATTCTTTTTAGCGCGTTTAAATAAAAGCTTGTTCTTAAAAAAGTTTTTTTACATTTAATTTATTACAATAAATTATCTTATACTTTAAAATTAGTCACTTTCTCATTTTCATACTTTCCTTTTTTTTATTAGAAATTTGCACTTCTATGGGATAATCCTAGGTACAACAGCTGTATTTTGGTGGATAATTCTAAATAGTTAGAACATTCATGCTTACTTATGCGCAAACAACATTTGACCTCCCCTCCCCCCTTAAAACCTAGTGCCAGATTAGCCAATAAGCAACTGCTTAGAACATCGAATCTTAGGAAGTGTGTTGCAGTGTTGCAGTTGCCCTCGTCACTTAACCAAGATTTAAAAATTACAGGGTCTATCGCCAAAAGCCATTGTGTTAGTCTAAAGTGAGAGAGTGAACATTAACGTCGCCTTTTTCAGCTAAACAAGGGTTTGTGGTGACAGACCTCGTAAATTTGAACCAAGGCCAAGTGGCGAGGACGACACATAAGCTGGAACCCCTCCCCGAACATCCACACCACATCAACGGAAGCACTTTTGCGCCCCTACTTGGTGGGTCTTCAGCAGTACTAGATTCGAAATGACACGCCGGCCACGAGACCGTTACATTGAGAGTTACTACGGCTACTACGGCCAGAGAGTTAGTTCAAAAGTGAAATTCAAAACAACAATAAAATCCCGTCTCAGGAGGCATCCAAATGAAAACAGAAAGAATTAAGAACAGTAAATATAATTATAGGAATTATTTTGAAACTTAGGTATACAAAAAGGTTTTAACATTAAATCATATTTCAAGATAAAATCAATGTTATAAATTTGATTCATTTTTATCATATGTAAGATTCTTAATTTAACAAAGGGAAAAAAACGAGTTGCAGAGGTTTAAAAAAATTGAAGTATGGAGTTCCTGTGAGCGTGCTGGTCACCATTCTTCAAGAAAAGATAAAATGCGAAATCTTCATCTTAATCGATATTTAAATTGTTAATCATCCTTTACTGTAATGACAACAAACATGGCGCTTTCTGTGAAATGTGCTGCGGATTTAATTCGTAGGTATGTTATTGAAGATTCAAAGTTGTTAAGATTCCCTGTGAAACTACTTCCATCTTGAAAAATTCGAATATTTTATTTGTGTTAGAAATGAGAGTTATCTGTTGCCCGTGCCTTGTACTATGAAGCTATCAATTAATACCGACATCTTAATTTTGCTCTGAACTTGAAAGCCGAATCGCAAAATAATTTAAAGTAATGAGATATTATAGAGTATTTTGGTATGCTTGAATTATATGGTTTCAGAAATCTCTAAGACTTTCCAATTAAATAAAATTGAAAGAGCACTATAACCAGAAGTTTATATTAACACAATGATTGAGTGAATTAATATTTTATCATTTTAAATATTTATTTTGTTGGGCAAAATAATGTTAGCGTTCCTTTTTTTTATTTCTGGTAATATTTACGCATTTATTTCAATGAATAAATACGTGAATAATTTTTGATATTACATAGTGTTCAGAGAATTCATTCTGTACTTTAATGTGATTCTTAAAATTTAGTCATATTATTTATTGTCTTCTATTAGGATTTCCAAGTGTAGTTCTAAATTTTAATTTAAACTAAAGATTTATAGAAAAATAGAATAAGGAGAAAAAATGAATCAGACCATGAAATTTAAATAACATTTTCTGTTAGCGTAATTTTCCCTTACACAATATATTAACAGTATTATTATTTTGATATCTTATTCTTTGATTTTCAAATGAGACACATATGGCTCAAGTGTAATATAGGGGGGTGATTTTTATATAGGTGATTTTTATATAGATTATATGTGAGATAACAAATTCATTCTGGCTTCCGGATACCTATCACTAAGTGAAGTAGCTTGGCGATCAATTTTGGTCACCAAAAGAAATACATTGCCTAGCCCCCCCCCCCATACTACACTTTAACTGACTCATATATACTGATAGCTCATTACTAATATTTATGGAAATGCAGCTTTGAAAGTTTTTTTTGGGGGGGGGGGAGCAATCTTTTCCCATTACTATCATTCAAAACTAAAGATAAAAACATATTTGTTAATTTTGTGAGAAGAATATCAGATCACATAAATATTATCTTCTGTTCAAAAGAATATTAAATAGTCTTTTTTTCTTAAATACTTTTTCATGGAGAAACAGCTATAGGAATGCTAACTAATAGTTGCAGGAATTAATTCTAGAGAATATTAAGAGGATGTGGTTGTATAATATAAATTCTCCATGAAATATATATTTACTGTTCTAAAAAGAATAATTTCAAGCTTGATGAAATATCTAGAAACATGACAATCTTATTCTATGCTTAATCACTCTCAAGAATTTTATTGATTGGGATATTAAGTTACAACAGTAGAATACTTGAGTCAATATGCTTTTAAATTTTAAACTGTCAGATAAGGTTGACACCTGAACAGGTACATCATATGCCCACACTGTTAAAAAAGTATGTTTTAAAGTTTTCAATTACAACACTTGAGTTGAAGAGAGAAACACTGTTTTACACTTGCATAATAGGATCAATAATGTATAAGCTTCAGTGTTCTGTAATGAGCTAGCTTATTCATGCACACCCAAGGCAAGCACATGCTATATATACACTGCTGTAGTGGAACTGAACAATAATATCCATTAAAAGATTTTTGTAATTTTTTCAGGCATCATACATTAGTTATAGGCAGTGGCATACACAAGGGTGGGGTTGGGGGGTTCAAACCACTATGCACAAAAAAGATTTTTTTTGGTAGGTGCTTTTGTTTAGTTTTTTTTTTTAATGTAAGCCTTTCCCATAAAAGTAGACTGTGTTTTGCCACTGGTTGTTTAATTTATATGCATAGAAAGCATTATAATGAATGAAGTATTATAAAGATGTAAAAAAAAAAAATGAAAATAGGGATTATTGGAGAGTTCTGTAAAACTTTCACTACTGACATTAACAAATAAATGAGCACATTGTCAATACTAATAACAACAAATATACGAACTGTCACTACAAATATGTATCAGTTACACAATGCACCACACTAACTAGATCAATTGAGTTTTGTTGGTCATTAAATCTTGTTTATGTATGCTTTTGAGTTCCACTTGTGCATGAATAAAGCCATTACAACATTTATTAGAGAATTAAAATTAATTGCTAAGTCCTATTTGACCCATTAATGCGCAATAGTTAGGAGCTATAGAAGCTAAATTACAAATTAAGTGAATTGCGAGTTACAGTGATAGTATAAATTGAGCAATAGTTTTAGTTCCAAAATTGATGTAAATTTTCTGTGCAAATCTTTGTTTGTCAAAAAATAATAATCAAGTACTTTTACTATGGCATTCAAAATATGGAAAGAAAATTGAGTTTTATTAACCAATCCTTTATGAATGATAGTTTAATTTTTTTTACTGTCATTTTGTTTCTTATTTGTTGTTCCCTAACCTGAGATCATTGTTGCTTAGAATTACTTTTCTTGTTTAAAGGGTCTTGTAATACGCAATTGAAGTTTAGAACATCTTTTTCATTAACACTCTTTTTCCCCTTAGAGCATCTTAATAATATTTTCTCTGTCCTTGCTCTTTTTTTTGGCTGCTCCTTTTTAATTATCAATGAAGTATATCCTAATTTTTTATATATAATTTAGATAGGTGAAAATATATGTGAAACAAATTGAATGGCTGCATAGTAAAATTCATTGGATATTCATGGATAACTATCCTGCCACATATGAACTGTTTCACTCTTTGGAAACAAATATACAGTCGACTCTATAATTCAAAACTTCGATAATGCGAACCTCTCCATAATTCAAAGCATATGTTCATTCCCTAGAAAAACTCTTGATATTTTGAACTAAAACAATACGTTTTAGTACACTCGATGTTTTGAAGTAAAATCTATGGCTGGCCAGACTACAACGCGCTATAATTCAAAGTTATCTTATAAAACTCTCGACAATTCGAACACCCACTGTCATCTGCAGTCCTGTAATAAACGGGTCGGAGCTTACAAGTTTTGCATTGTGTTGTCTCTGCGTGTCTTCCCTGTAACGTAACCCCTTTGATGACCATCTGTCTGCTACCCCTTCTTAGTGTTTTCCAATTTCTCAGGCAAAAAGACACTTTTATTGTTTTCATTCCTTGGAAGTGGTCAATGGACCAACCGCACCTGCTATCAGCCGTCCATATCTTTCGTTTAATACATGGCCTTGCTACACATGTTTTCAGAAAGGATGGTCTGCTATTGTGAAGGAGATGTGTAGGATTGTGTATGAATATATTGAATGTATTCTTTAATACAGGACTTTTAACTTCTGTAAAATATTTATACTGTGTAATATGTACTTTTTAAAAATACTTTAAAATAATTGTATACACATGTACAATTGTTGTTTTATTACATAGTTTCAAATTTAAAGGTGTCAGAAAAAAAATTCTAATCGTGTATTTCGGAAGCTTTTTCCTATCCTCTTGATAATTTGAAGTTTTTCATTGGTCCCTTTAGAATTGAATTATCGAGAGTCGACTGTATATGCCTATGGAACTGCCAAAGCTACACATAACAATCTATTGATGACTCTGCTTGCTAACAATAGTATGTTGAATAGAGGAGATAGGTTAACTGGGCCCTCTGTAATAACTTAATTTGCTTTTAAAGATAAGTGATGCATGACAATTCTGTTCTTTTCTTCCTTATACCATTGATCTGGTCCAAATTGTTTAGAAAAAGAAAGATGGCACAAAAATTCGGGTAAATTGTACAAAAGTAATTGTTACTTACAAAAAATGAACTTGTATCTCTTTTCCATAGTAGATTGTAAAAATTAAAAATGGTGACTTTGAATATTTTTCCATTTTCTGGATGTAGCTGCATTAAACACTTACAGACAGTGCAAAATGTTAACTGAAGGCAAAATAAGCAGCCAAAGAATTCTGCCTAAATTTACTGTATTCATGCCATGAAGCAGTAAAATTTTATTGATGAGATGATTTCCTTTAAGATATGAAGATACTACCAAATTCTAAGGGAAGGTTTCTAATGATAAACATAATAGCAACACAGAACATATGCCTGTAAAAGGTTCACACCCATCTGCATACTGTAATCTAAAAGCTAAACCAAATAAAGTAAGCTATATGTGCAATACCTACAATGTTGGCTTATGCTTTCAGTAAAAGGGTGTGGCATTTTTCGAAAATTTTCATCTAGCTAAGAAGTAATATGTAAACTATTTTTGAATATAGAACTTGTTTATATATTGAAATTACAATATTTGTCACATTTGTGCATAGAAAATCGTGTACAATGAATAAACTTTTCATTCATTTTCTTTTTTTTTTTAAAGGGAAGGGAGAGTGTAGAGTGGTAGGCCTCCCATAATGCCATACTATAAATCTGCTACACAGGTGTATTCATTGTATTTTTTACTCATATGTAAAAAATTCTACTTATTTATGTACTTTACTGCAATTCTGCCTAATCACAATATTCAGAGTTCTAGTGGGGCAGTGTTCCAACTCGAGGAACACCCTCAAAATCAAAATGGTACATGCAGTTCTCATAACAATTTACCTGTGGACTTTAGGGCTATATAGACTACCTCTTTTTTTTTGGGTTGAAATTCCATCTAGGGCTGTGCATATTAAAAGGGTATAGCATTATAAATATTTACTGTAAAATCCAGCATATAACGCTCACTTTTAACACAAAAAATAAGATTGAAATTTACGGTTGTGCATTATACGCTGGGTATAAAAATGATATTTTTTAAAAATAAAAGATGAGCATAGAAATAAATCAGACTTCTATATGGATCAAAATACTGTTGATTTAAAAGAAATGACTTTCCTTATGAACTTGAAGGGTTGTAGTTCCAGAAGTACACTATTTTTTTTCTGAAGCTTGGAATAAATTTTAAAAATTTGACTTCAAATCAAGTGTATTGGGTACCTACATTTCAGGTTTGTTCGTAAAAAAAGAGGATGCATCTCATACTGTGAATATACCTAAAAATTAAAAATTGCAGCTTGAAAATATAGGTGTGCAATTATACACTGGATTTTATGGTAAAATATTTTTGTTTTCATTGTTTGTTTTTTGTAGCTATTTAATTAATTACTTCTGTCTTCCAGAGATATCTCAAATGGGTGCATTAAAAAGTGTCATGCTTTTCAAAGCTCTGTCAGCTATTCTTCTTGGAAAGTACCACTTTCAGAACCACTACCATCCTTGCCTAAACCAGTTTTTGCTTCTAGTAAGAATTTCAACCACGAAACTCAAGTTACTACTTTAGCAAATGGACTTAGAGTTGCTTCTCAGAACAAATTTGGACAGTCATGTACTGTTGGAGGTAAATCTGTGAATAGTTCAAAATTTTTAATATTTTTTTTTAAGTTAAAAAGTGTTTTAAAATGTTGTATTAATTTTTTTTTCCTTGTTATTTTCTAGTTGTTATTGATTCAGGCTCAAGGTATGAAGTATCCTATCCTAGTGGAATATCTCACTTTTTAGAGAAATTAGCCTTCAATGTACGTATTTTATATATATGTATTTCTCTCTTTCTT
The DNA here is from genome assembly GCA_019973975.1 of Trichonephila clavata. Classification (NCBI taxonomy): domain Eukaryota; kingdom Metazoa; phylum Arthropoda; class Arachnida; order Araneae; family Nephilidae; genus Trichonephila; species Trichonephila clavata. The sequence continues at coordinate 27,157 of BMAO01000027.1, forward strand.
TATGTATTTTTTTTATATGTATTGAAATTTTTATCTCATCTTTGTTAAACATTTGTTTAAATGATCATGAAATATATGTTAGTATGTATGATTTATTTCTGAAATTATACAAGCTTAATTTTATTTTTTAAATTAAATTCCTTGAAAGAAAATTATTTTTTAAAATATAATTAATAATTGTAATAAGTCTCAAAAGTAAGAAATTTTTTTCTATGAAAATCAATGATGAAATTGAAAGATTATTCAGATTGGGAATTTACTGACTTCATTTTAAAAGTAAGAAAGAGAGAATATGGAAGTTGAGGATCAAGACACATGTAACTAAAAATATTTTTCTTTAACAACTGAGAATTAATCCTTTGCAAAAATTTTTGAAATTTTTAACTAAAGGGAAAATTAAATTAGTTAAGTAATTTTTCTAAGCATTGTAGTAAATCTTACTGAAATTTTGTTCCTTGATTGGCTTGCATTCTGCATTAATTTAGTTTTTAATATGAAAATGGAATTATTGTAAGAGTTGTATAAATATAATTTAACTGGTTGTTTTTAGATATAATTTAAAGCAGCATTATTCGTGTGTGTACTTGTTTCATTTAATATATGTTTATGTATTGTCTTTCCTTGAAGTATTAAAAATGTTTATTTTAGTCAACAGTTGAATTTAATGATAAAAATGCTATTCTTCAAGAACTTGAGACACACGGAGGTATATGTGATTGTCAAGGTAGTAGGTGAGTATTTATGTAACTGTTATGTTGTGTGCAAGTTTATGTTTGTCATTTTATAAATATATGTTTATGGAGCTTGAAAATAATTGTCTATTTGATTCAACAGTATTAATTTAACTTAATGTTATTTATATTAGTCAAAGAATAATGCAACATATATGTTCTGATTAATTAAAGTGAAATGCTTTTCAAATAATAACTGAAGAATATAAGTAATGAACATCATTAGGTATATGACTTTTAAGCAATGGAAGGAATATTTGTTATTTAAAGAATTTACTATTGCATCTGTTTTCTATATATTTGAATAATATATAATTTTGTATGTGCATTAATATTTACATAAAACTAAATGTTCTGAATTAAAATCATTGTATAATTATTATAACCTGTCAAGTCTCCTTAAAATAAATTTCTTTTTATTGTAATTAGAGGAAAAAAACTTTTTATGTAATAAATACTGTATTTACTTGAATCTAATCCTTACCCAAAATTCCCAAAATGTTTTTGTGAAAAAATGTTATTGATTTTAAGTCACACTCGCAATTATCTACACATTTTTGAGAAAAAATAAAAAACTGTGTAAAAAATTCATTGATATCCAATACTTGATTTATTTTACCAGTATTAAAAACTTTCAAATACATACATGAACCCAGTGCCAGTTTATCCATTGGTGCTTGTGGCTGGACCCAGGGGCCCGGGCCATGATAAGTTGGACTTAACCAGATATTTTGGTTATAAATTTCAATTCTCCAGTGCCAAGGGGGCCTGTAGATTTTCTGCACCCATGGCCCGAAATGAGCTTAAATTGGCACTGCATGAACCTATAGTTACTCTTACCATCAGTATCATGTTTTGAAAATGATTCATCACTCCCATTGTCACAATGGACTTCGGAATTGGTGCCGCCGCTGCCATTTTCCTGCATGGTTGTTTTCCACACCATCCAATGCATTTGTTATGCAACATTTTTTTTTAAAAGAATGTGTTGTAGAAGAATGTAAAAGAATTATTAAAGACTGTTGAGCCTTTACAAGCAAAAATTATATCATTTTGTTTATGCCATTGGCATATATTTGTTTCATCCATGTCAAATTTTCAGTGTCCGCTACTTTGTTTCCATTTTTTTTCTACATATAAAATTGCCTTCTTTTCCATACTTGTGTCATAGTGAACTTGTCTGGAGGCTATTATCAATATCTTTGATATTTAGGCAATTACAAGAAATCGTGTGCAAAAAAAAATTTCTAAGTACGAGCAAACAACGATGTGTAGGGTATATTGAAGACTGGAGATAGAATGGGATAAGTCATTGATGCAAGTAGCCAGAATGGATGGTTACATTTTTCCTCTTGAAAGGAGCAGAAATTCAATTTCCCTCATTCAACAAATGTTTTACCTTCAATTCTAAGCTGCACCTGATTTTCTGTAGCATTAACATGGGAAAAATTGTGCGGCTTTGATTTGAGTAAATACAGTACTTTTCCCCCCAATAATTCTGCATCTTTTTTATATTTGAAATCTCTGTAAAAGAAATTTTCATGTGAAAATTTTTGTTTTACAGACTAAAGTTATCTGAATAGCATTGTAATTTATTTTATTGATTATTGTTTGATTGCCATTTTACTTACTTTTTTATATTTAGGGATACTTTAATATATGCAGCCTCTGCAAATTCTAAAAGTTTGGATCCTGTTGTTAGTCTTCTTGCAGAAGCTGTGTTAAGACCAAGATTATTAAATGAGGAGGTAATTTTTAGATATTTAGATGAAGGAGATCTTTATAAAGATATATTGTGTATAAGATGTATTGTGGAGTTTAAATAAATTCTACAATTTTATTCAATTTCATTGTTTATTTAGCTGTAGGTCTTTTAATTTAGGCAAAAAAGAAAACCCATTTTAAAATCAGTATTGCATCTATGTAATGTAGTTCAGGTTTTACCATGTAGTAGAGGCTTAAGAATTTTCATTGAATTTGTTAAAAGAGACTAGTTAAGCTTTGAATTGTTAAATTACTGCCTTTAGAGTTTATTCAATGGAGTGTCACAATTTATATCATTTTGTATTACTCTTCTTGAATTTAAGAATAGTGTCTGTATTCTTGCTTTAACTGCTTGATTTGCTAATAATATTTTTTTTCAGTATTTCATTTCATGTTGCGAAAATCAGTTTTAAGCCGTGAATCAACTTAATTTTTACAAAAATCTAAGTAAAATGTTTTACATATGGACATTAAGTTTACATTAATCAATAAATTAAAAGAATCAAAATACTTTCTAAATGCTACATGCTACAAACTATTTTGATAAAATGAATATAAAACTAAATATTAGAGAACATCTTAAATGGGAAAAAAAAGACCATAGTCTTTAGTATCCTTCCTTGCAAAAGAAGTATTTGGAACAGAAGCACTCATTTTCTTCAGTTTTCTTCTGTATTATTAAAGCTAAGTTACATGGAAGTTGTTTTGATGTTTTTATTTGTAGAAGGATGTTATACAGAAAGTTGAAACTTGTTTTAATTAATGAACTCACTGCAAAGCAATAAATGAATATTTCTTATTTTGAGTAATATATATCATTATTGAACTTCTGTGAAGACTAATATTTATGTTAGCAAACTCTCAGTGTTATATTTTATTTAAATGTTATTTAAAATTTTATTCTTTATACAAAGCAAGTCCAGAAAGTAAGAATACTTTCTAAAAAGTACTTTTTTAAAAATTCAAAACTAATACATTTTTGAAAAATTCATATGTTTTTATGAAACATATTTTTACTTTTGTTTTCAATGTACTTTATGAGGGAAGGAATGAGCTTTTAGATTATTTCATTAAAAAAAAGGCCCATTATTTGATGGTACTCTAAATATCACCTGTTGAAAACTTTTTCCACTAATAAACTACTTCAGAGAGGTGAAAAGATGAGAATCTGAAAGTGCTAAATATGAGCTGTTAAAGAGGTTGTTGATGATATCTTAACCGAATGAGTCCAAAAATTGCTTTATGGTGTTGGCTGAGTAAAGACATTGTCATACAACAAACATACTTCCTATGTTAGCATTCACCCTTTTTTGTGTTCTGTTTTACCCTCCATAGGTTTTTTAAAGGTTTTAAATAATGCTGAGCATTCATTGTTTCCCTGATGCAAAAAAGCAGCTGTAGCCTAGTGGTCATGACTACAAGCTAGTGATTGGCTTGTTAAGAGTTTAAACCCTAGCTCATCTGAAGACCCACTGTGTAAATGGGCTGATGTGCATTAAATCTGTCAGGGCTCAAAGACCTCCCATGGGCATAGTTTGGTAGTTTGGAAAGAGGGTGCGAGTTCAGGTGTGTCATCTTCTTTACTTGACAGTTCAAAATAATGAGGTCCTTCCCCAATTGCCCTTATATTGGTTTATGGTACATTAAAAAACACTCACTTCTGACACAAAATTAAATGAGCTTTAGTCTCAAAAGATAAGAGGCCATGAATTTTTTGTCCAAAACAACAATTTTGGATTCTTTCTCTAATGGTAAGAATGTATGGTGTTACTGTATCGTCTTTTGTCTAAGTGTGCAAGAGTGTCAAATTCAAAGGCTGACTTGATCCAAATAAACAAGATTTAATCTAAGGTGGGCTGCAAAGAAAATCAATATTCATAGAAACATAGGTTTATTTCAAATAGTACATTATAATAAACATGTGTAATAGAACAAAAAAAATTTAATACTTACGTCCTAACATTTTGACATCTGTTCTTTGCTACAATCTTTCCTATTTCAGGAGAATTTTTGATACTTTATTGTATATTATTATGTGCCAATATTCTGACCGGGCCGCAAAAATGTTTGCTATGGGCCGTGAGTTTGATAGTGGGTCATCTATTTTTCCTCATGAATCACAATTAAGTCAAAGAATTGCTTACCTATCAGTTAAAAATGCCAAAGAAATTCCTGTGAAAATGTAATTCTGTTGATTTTGCATTGATCTGTGAGATATTTTAGAAACCATTTTGGGCCCAACTTTCAAAAACCAGGTAGTTTTGTAATGATTTAATGGAGAAGAGATTTTGAGATTCTGGAGACAATTTGTTCTTCTTGTCCTAAGTCAATGATCATCATGAATTGTTTCTTTGATCATCATCTCATCAGACTCTATTAATGAATGTTCACACCTTTGTTGATCATGAATATTTATTTTGATAGTTACAAACCTTCAACATCTCATGTATGCTCTAGTATGGTTCAGAGCACCATCCCTTTTAACAGATTTCAATTTATTAAAAGTAACATGTTTCCTTTCACAAGAATCTGAACTAAGCTTTTCAGTTTGCGTCTAGTAGGGTTTAAAATTGGTGCATTCCTTTCAATGGGCCACTATAAGAGTTTTCAACCAAGATCAACAAGAGAGCTTCTCCCAACCTTAACTTAAAATGCAGTGCTGCAAACTTTGATGGAAAAATTCCCTTTGAGTTTCATAGACTTAGTACTTTTACTATCTGGACAATATCTCATATGTGATTTTGTTATATAATTTCTGTAATATTAAATTTTTATATTGATTATATGCATAGATTGACAATGCTCGTCAGACAATACAATATGAGTTGGAAGACATTGAAATGAGGCAAGAACAAGAACAACTTATGATGGAATTGATTCATAAAGTAATTATGTGAAGCATTAATTTGTTTATTCTTGTTTCAAGAGACTAATAAAAATAAGCTAGTTTTTTTTCTGTTTTGACTCATTTTTTTAATGCAAAAGTAAATTTTTTTCTTACCTATTTCTTTTTCTTTTCTTATAGGCAGCATATAATAATAATACTCTAGGTCTTCCAAAGCTTTGTCCACCTGAAAATGTTTTTAAAATTGATCGTACAGTCCTATATACTTTCCTAAAGAATCATTTTACTCCATCAAGAATGGTTGTTGCTGGTGTAGGTATTGAACATGAGGCTTTGATGGAAGCATGTCAGAAGTAAGTCAAAGTAAATGTTAACTGATTTGGTAATAATTAATATTAACTTGATTAATTATCTTATTTAATAATCAAATTCATTTTATAATTTTATTTTTTTTAAAAAAACTTGTTAAAGATTTATATTATTTAGTTTTATACATATATTTTTTAAAATTTTTTATGTCGGCTGTGGCATAGTGGTTTGTCACTGACCTTCTGCACCTAAGGTTGCAGGTACGATTCTGGCCCAAGTCAGTGAATTTTCATGCTGTAGCATCCATGTTGTATGATTAGGCAGCATATAAAAGATCCCTTGAGTACCTGTTTTGGCTTGGGTGCTCTTGGCAAAATTAAATTAGAACAAATTTGCATCATCAGAGCTCAGGTGCCCTTCTCTCCCCCTCTGGGGGGAAACTGGGTGTCAAAATTACTTGCTGTAATTGGTATCGCCTATATGGCACCACACTAAAAAGTGATACTAGCTCCTGGGGAATGTACTAGGTCTACAATAGTAAAAATATCAATCCACAGCCCCATTGGGAAAAAAAAATTTATTTTTTATGATGCATACATTTCTTCTGAGACTTAATATATCTTGATTCATGCTAGATTTTGTAGATTGTTGGTAGAATCGAATCCTTAACAAATACCTGTGTTGCAACAGGATTCTTAAGCTTGTATTTCTTTTAATTTATTTTTAGTGATTTTTTTTAACCTGCCTTTTTTTAAAACTAGAAAAAAGCTTGAAAAATTTATAAAATGTGAGTGGAAAAAAATCAATATGTAATATATATTAAAATACATACATTAATATATTTGCATTCTATGATATATGTATATTATAATGATTAGCTATAAAATTCCTCATCTTTCATATATTTCATCTTCAAGGCTGTTATTTTAATCTGCTGATAAAATTAAAAATAAAATTTAATGTGATTACTATAGATTTTTGTGCATTTGTATGTGATTTTAAAATTGTTTTTAGAATATCAGTTGGTTGGATTCATTTTCAAAATGGCAATGACTTTTTTAATAGTGATTGTTATTTGATAATGATGACAAATTTAACTTTTTTTAAAAAGTCCCAATAAAATTTTTAAATTTCTGATTTTTAAAATTTTATGTGTAATTAGTTTTATTGTTAGAAATTTCAGCAATTTTTTCATATTTCTTAAGTTAAATTAATTTTTACAGTAAAGGTAGTTATAGATATGCATATAAGTTTATAAATTTTAATGTGTTCTGTTTTAAATCCACTTATTTTAAGTGATATTTTGTACATTGTCTTTTATTCTTTTTATTTGTAATATATAAATATTTACTCAATGTTTAATGGTCTAGCTCAGGTATATTTGGATCTCATGAGCTTTTTATAAATTATTCTAGACCTTAGCGTATTTTAATATTTCTACTTCAATAAATTATTATATTTGCTACATGTAGTTAATTATAAGTGAAGGAAAACTCATTGAGTTCATTAATTCTGAAAGAATGATGCAGAGGCTTTATGTTCATACAAAATTGAGGAGCTCAAGTTATTATTTAGATATCTGTATTTCTGAAATTTAAAATTTAAACATCTGTGTCTGTGTAAACTGCAGAGCCATATGTTTGACAAAACGACTTAGTTTTAAGTTATTACTATTTAGTTTGCTTGTAACAATGTCATAATATTTAATATTATATTTATCTAAATTATCAACATTGAAAAAAATAGCCAATTTTTTATGTTTATTTTTGATAGGTATTTTGTTGAAAAACACCCAATTTGGGAAATGGAAAAACTGGCTGCTGATCAGGATCTTCCTATTGATAATTCTTTATCACAATACACTGGTGGTTTGGTTAAGGTAATATGGAATATGATCTGGCTGAGGTTCACCAAAATTTCTTGTTATCATTTTTTTAGGGAAAGTAAGAGGTGCAAAGAATATCACGCATATATGTTCATGTACACTTATTGTTATCCAAAATTATCTTAATATACAATAATGTAAGGATATTTGTTGAAGTGTTTAAATCATCAGTCTTTAGAAATATTTGCATCTTATTATAAGTATGATCCAGTTTGGTTAAAATATTTTTAATATACATGTGATATTGCATCATGCAAGTTTAGGCAAGAACTTAAAAAAGCTTATTTTCCTTTATACATCTACTGTGCATATTTAATTTTGATCTTTTAAGGAACATTTTTAATGGCTTAAAAAAATTAATTTTTTTTTTGTGTGTGTGAATTAATCTTTGAAGAGAAATACTGTTAATTTTTTATGGAGTTGAATAGGTCATGATGTTAAGGACAAGATAGATAAATATTTCAAAATAAATATTGTAACTTTTAAAAATAATTTAAGTGTACTGAGTTCATTGGTATAAATCCTTGGCATATTCAGAGGAATTAACAATGATTCAGATTTGTTTGTGAAGTCATATGATTTGTAGATGCTCACCCTTGCATGTGTTTGATATAGTCTACAGTTGTCTGCAGTATTAAAGGGAACTTAAAGAATCATTGGTATAACCAGTTCAATAAATCCAATTTCTAATTTTTGTTGTTTGGCTGATTATTAAAACTTAGCAGATAAATTATTTTTTTTAGATTTGTAATGGTGTTTAGTTAAAATGTTACTTATATTAGTAAGAGTTATAAAATTATTTTAATCTCACAATTGCATGCAGTGCTTTGTAAGGTGTTTTATAGTTTCATATAATGACTTCCTTTTTATGGATAATGCACATCCATGTGAAACATATCTGATTGAAGAATTTCTTAAAACTGTAGGCATTGAATGAATAAACTGGCCACCAAAATATGATCTGTATTTGATTTTGAACTTGTAGGACATTATTGAAAGTATTACATACTGAAACTCTTCAACTAATTATGCATTGAAAACCACATCCACAAAGAAGTTGAAATTTTAATTAACTGAGAGTATTGAATTGGGTTCTAAATACAAATTGGGAGAATTGCATTCTAAATTGATACAGTTTTCTATTACTCCACCTTAAAAAAATCATTCAGTTATAATAAACAGTGTTTGATATACTTCGCATTTATATAAACCAGGGGTGTAGTTACCACTGTATCAATGATAGGGGGCCCCAAAATGTGTAATTAAAATCTGTAAAATGTTAAGGGGCACCGAAAGAGAGCCCTCAAGTATTTCTGATACAGGGCCCATTTGAGACTTGCTGCACCAGTGACATGAACAAAATTCAAAGATTTCGTGCAAATAATATATAATGACATAATTACATATTTTAATTTTATTTATAAATAAAGTTATTTCAGGAATAAGGTAAATATTGTCAAGTTTCAAACTACTTCATGCACACTTCATCCTCAGTATGCTTTTTTTAGGGGAAGGGCATCATTTGTGTGTGTATGTGTGAAATTATTTGAGCTTATAAGTATTGTATCTGATGTACTCCATATAGTTAATTATGCATTTTAAAAAATTATTTTCTGAAGGAAAATGCTATTTTTGGTTTTTATAGATGGAAAAAGACATGGCCAGTATCAGTTTTGGGCCCTCACCAATGCCTGAATTAGCTTATTTTACTCTCGGACTTGAAAGCTGTTCTCATCAGCATTCTGATTTCATTTCATTTTGTGTATTAAATACTTTAATGGGAGGTGGTGGATCTTTTTCTGCTGGTGGACCTGGTAAAGGAATGTACACACGATTATATACAAATGTCTTAAACAGGTTTGTGTGTGATAATTATTACTTAAAAAAAACTTTTAATGAGCTGTTGATGATATTCTTTGATTCAGAATATTAATCATTAGAACAATCATTAATTTTTTTTATGATCTATTTTCTTTTATTTATTTAGAATTAGTTTTAATTAAATTAAAATTTTTAATTATAATTTGGGTATTAGCTCATTTTGAAATTTGAAAAGTGACTTTTTTCCTTTTTTTGATATGATGAAAAATGACTCCTTGTTATTATAAAATATATTTAGAAGCTCAGTATAAATCAGTTCCTGACACTTTTCACCAAAGAAATTATATAATAATAAAAATGTTGTATACACTATGTGACATTGAAAATGTAACACCTGGAAGTGGTCAGAAAATTATGTAAATTTCAGGGTATGTACACCTCACTGAGTAATTTAAATGCAGTGAAATGTGCTACTCTCATACATTGAGTGGGAAATAAGGGAAGGAACCTGCAGAATAGGTAATATCCATGATCTTTGCTTGGAAAGTAGTTGTAGAAATTTTATTGTCTTAAAACTTATGTGTAACAGCAGAGAATGGCAGGACACCTTCAATAGAGGCAATTTCAATTCAGCAGACAGATAATTTTATGACAAGTATGGTGATTGGACTGAGAAAGGCAGAATACAGAAAATCTTGGCTGACATCCATCTAGACATTTCCATTGTGTATTGGCTGCAATAGAATTGGTTGGAACAAGGAAGTGTGGCAAGTTTGAAGGGTGCTGGTATTACCAGAGCAATGCAAACATTCTTGGATGATCAACAAGTGGTGGTAGACTTGCAAACCACTTCTGCTACCAGTTTACAACTCTTTCAGGACATCCTTGATGTTCCCATATTGACCAGGACCATTTGATGCCAATAGGTTGTTAGTGTTTTTGATTATGCCTATAGAAAAAAAAAACCATCTTCAAATTTCCAGGACATTTAACCAATCAAAGTTTATATCAGTATGCGATCAGTATAAGTGCATGTTTGTCTTCCTTTTCTCATTGTTTTTGGATGTTCTGGACAATAAATATTTTTGATTTTTTTTCTATAATGTCCAACTACTTTTTTAATTTCCTAAGTGACTCCCTATATTAGCTTAAGAATATTTAGATTGAAACTTGATTATAGAGATACAATTAGAATCTTTGCAAGGAGGGGGGTTACAAGTATGCATTTTTAATAAATTAGCAATTTTTGTTAGATTTTTAAAAATATGCTTTTTAATTATGTTTAGTGATTTGAAAATATTTTGACTGTCTCCCCTAAAATTTTTTAAAGTTTTATCTGTTTAATATGAACAACATTAAATCCTATAAACTAGTTAAGCTTATAGAGTAAAATTTTAAAGTTTGTAATTAAATACTTGTAAAAATATTACTTGAATGGCAAATTGGAAAATAAAATAAATATGCAGAGTATTAATTGAAGTTATATAATATTTAGTATAATAAAGCAATTATTTCATAAAATATGAAATAATTAAAATATTTTGAAGGCAAAACAAATGCTATCCATGATTAGATTTTTTACTACACTTAATAATCCCATTGTAACAGCTCAAGTATTTGTTTCATATTACACATTTTCATTTTTGTGTGTGTAGTGAAGTGTTCAATTTATTAATTTTGTACTCATTTTTTATTATAAATTCTGTCAAAAATATCAGATAAAATTAACTTTAAGCTTTTGTACCTGTGGTCCTTTATCAATTTCTCAAGATTGTGTTCTGAATGATTGAGCAACTCTTTATTAGTGCTATGAGAAATTTGTTGCTTATTGCTTGTAGTAGTTATAATCAGATTTTTTTAACCATTGTTATATCAGTATTGGATGGAAAGAGTTACTAAAATTAAGAGAGCATTAGAGAGTACTAAAAAACTGTTGTTGTGTGTAAAGACCAATTTGTTGAATTTCTTCGAGGCTTTAGTTCAAAATAGTATACAATTAACTTGTCATGTGAAGATCTCTTTTGATAAATTTATAACATTTTTCTATTATGATTACAGGTATCATTGGATGTACAGTGCAACTGCTTTCAATCATGCTTATTCGGATAGCGGCCTGTTTTGCATTCTTGCTAGTGCTCCTCCAGCTAAGGTAAATTATTTTTATTCTGCTTTATTATGTTTAAAATTTTTAAATAAATATTGGTTTAAGTAAGGCTTTACAATATTTTATTTAAATAAAAATGTGTTTTAAATTAAAAACAATTCAGTATTTTGTAATGATTTGTATGCTGTTTATCATGCTTACTAATAATATTTATACTTTTAAAAATGAATGTAATTTTTAAAAATTTAAAGTATTATATCTATTTTATTTGTTACAATGTGGAATTAAATAGTTATGTTTTTTAATATAATTATTAAATTTGCATTTTTCTGTCTGCAACAAAAAAATTAATTATTTTAATTTTTGACTGGAATTAAGGATTTAATTTTTAAATGTAATTTGTTAGTAAATGTTCATATATTTTAGGAGAATTAGAATTATTCAGAAGTAAAGTTAGAATGTGTCAATAATATATTTTTTCTTTTTATCTAGCTAAGAGAATTAGCCGATGTCATAGTAAATGAATTCAAAAATATGATAGGTCAAATAACACATGTAAGTTCATTTTCATTTCTAAAACAATCTTAATCTGATTATGAATCTTTTTGCGTGTGTATTTTAAATGTAGATAATTATTATATATATATAAATTGCAATCCTAATTCCTCAAATTGTACATATAGAATAATTCATATGAAACTTTTTGTTTAACTTTAATTTTAAAATATGAAACAAAGTTATTGAAATTTAACATAGATATTATCCTCCCAAAATGTTATTTGCCTTCAAGAATTTAGATGGGGGGGAGAGGGGGGAATGTTCCCAGTTTAATAATTCATGTATGATGAAAATCATATTGCTTTACTTGATCATGAAACATTTAAATTGTTGAAACGGAGACAATTATGCAAAGTTATCAATTTGCATATAATAAATGATTTTTTTTAAAAAATTTATTGAGAACATTTATAAATACCCGTGCACCACAAAGTATCACACAAAGTCTTTCAGAAGTAAGCTTGAAGCACACATTGCAAATAAAGTAGGAATTTCAAGTCATGAAGGATTATAATACAAACATCAATGCCTTCTCCGGGATCTGAACCCAGGCCTTATGGCACTGCAGTCAGCATTATTAACCACTATAACCGAATGGGCGACAATAAATGATTATAATTAACTTAAAGAAATTTTCTGTTAGGAAATAAAAATTCCTACCTAGAAACTATGGAATATGTTTAAATAACAATATTTTAACTTTTTTTTTACAAATTTTTAAAACTTTCTTACTTAGAATTTTCAAATTAAATTTTTAAAAAATCATAATTTAATTTTTAGAATTTTTCTGAAGTTTTTCTTTAAAAATCAATAGTTTTTTTCTCATTTGCACAGAAATGTAAGTTTCTCTTATGAAAAAAAAATTATGTATTGACATTAATGCTCTTAAGATACCAATAAGTGAAATATTGAAAAAGTATTCACAGTCACTACTTTCTAAGCATATTAGGAAAAAGGTATGAATACAATTTCTCAATGGTATCAACTTTTTTTATTTAAAATCATCTTAAAAATATGAAAATTGTTTTTTAGACTGAATTAGAACGGGCAAAGTCTCAGCTTCAGTCTATTTTGTTAATGAATCTTGAATCCAGACCTGTCATGTTTGAAGATATAGGAAGACAAGTCCTTGCTACTGGTAAAAGAAAGGAACCAGAGTATTTCATTCAAGAAATAGGTTAGTTCTTATTGAAAAGTTTATTACAGTTTTTGTTTTTGAACAATTATAGGGGGGAAAAGTAGAGTAAAATTTATAATGTAAATTTATGATAAAATGTATTATATTTCATTGTATTTTGAATTTGAGAATTTATTTCTTAATTAATATTGGGACAGTTTTGTTAAATTTTTTCTCTAGAAATGTTACATGATACTTTTATTTTGAGCTGTTATTTTTGTTTTGAGGCGACAGGTTTCATAACTTGTTTTTAATGAAGTTATTTTTTAAGAAAATAAAGTAATTTATCTTTTTTTAGTTGGTACTTTTTGTACTTCTCATGTGAGCAATATATTAGTTCTTTCTTTTTTTTTAATGTCTTTTAATCTGTACTCTTGTAGTCAATAACTTTTTTTTGTTGGTTTGATATTTTGAAATCTCTACATTGTAAATTTAAAAAATATATATAAGCTATATCTTTGAATTTTTGTTAATTGTGAACATTGTAAAATTTTGAATAGGAAACTCAAGATATCACACAAATAAAAATGAATTTTTTGAGACAATTATAAGAAAACAAGTTAGTTTACAAATGCTTCAGATTTTTACCATATATTATGATAATGATATAAATATTTAATGTAAAGTATATATTACGTTTAGGTGTAATTTACTAATAGTAGCAATTTATTTACTATTGTAGAATTCCTTTAAAATGTAGGTACTGTAATATAAGATACCGAAATTATTAAGTAAAAAATTTATTTCATATTCATTTTAAATATATTTGATATTAGTTTTGATGTATGAAATATAATTAAAATTCACTTAGAGAATTATTAAGAAGAGTTTTTATAATCCTTATCCAGTTAAAGTAGATAACACTTACATATGTGTATGTAGAGTTTTTATAAGCGTTTGTTAGGAACAAAATAATGTATTTATTTATTACGTGGTTAAAAACTAATTTTTTTGCAATTTAATTGTACTCAATTAATAAGATTAATTATTGAGCAGTGCTTAAATTTTAAAACTTCCAATGGAAATATATTTCAATATTATTGCATGATATTTACTTCATTGAAACATTTCCTGTGTAGGAATAATTAAAAAGGGGCAATTTATTGTAGGTACATTTGTGTGATATGAGTAAATAAACTCTCTATTTTTTTAAAGTTTTAGTAATTGGCATAGTAATTTATGTTGTGTTGTGATACAATCATTAATTCTTTGTAAAGAAATTTTAAAAAAATCCTCTGTATATAAAAAACACTAAAATATATATTGGTTAAGTGGGAAATATAAAGATTTAAGAAATGTATTAAAAATCATTCTTTTGTTCAACTTTAAAAAAAACCCTGTATTTTGGTCCTCATGATCAGTTGTGTTTCCTTGGTATTCAAGATTTCTGAATTTTTTTCTTTGATGCATATAATTATGCGCAATGAAGTAGAATCTGAATCAAATTTTAATTTAGTATATTATGATAAAAAGACTATCAATTTTCATGCTAATTCTCTATGACATTTCAACAGTTCAAAATCTGCTGTTATAACTTAATTAAATTCTTGCAATTAATCTATCCAGAAAGATGTACTATTCAAAAAGGCATGAGTTTAATTGATTTCTTTTATTTGGAAATATGAACTATATAAAATAATTTATGCTTTAAATTTTTTCATATTTATCTCTGAGGGTTTTTTTTTTGTGAGATGTTTAAATTTGTTTAAATTTATAATTGTGTCACTTGTGTAAATTTCAGTTAACTTACAATATCTATTTGAGTAATTAAATTCTATACCAAATCCCTAAATATTTACAAAACATAGGATACAATGTTTCATATTTTTGCTATTAATATAAAAACTGTGAAAATTTATTTTACCCTCGCATGTATTAATTTCTTTTATTTTCAGTTCATAGTTTTTTGTTTTCAATGTTCATATTGTATTGTGAAATGATTAAAATTCCTGTAATATTTGAAGATTTTAGTAAATTTTTGCATTTATTTTAATATTTTATAGGGATGCTATCATTCCTTTTGTAAAATAAACTATTATGTTCAATTTAAAATTTCTTTAAAGAAATATTTTTATTGTGTCATTGCAGCTAAAATAACTTCAGATGACATTCATAACATTTCTAGTCGCATGCTAAAAAGCAAGGCATCTGTAGCTGCTTTGGGTGACTTAAAACATCTTCCTTCTTTAAAAGAAATTGATGCTAATCTTGTGAGTAATGAAAGATCAAAAGCAAAGCGATTTTCACTATTTTCTTAACATATTTACTTGTATTTTTCATGTTTTTGTAAAAAAGAGAGACCTGTTTTATTTCATGTATAAAATCAGTTGTAGATCTTGGAAAATATTTTAATAAACTGGTTTTTGAGAACATTAAAAAACTGTTTGAGAATTCCATTTTTCAATTTTTTCTCATTTCAATTTTTTGTGGTTTACAACATGAAAATTGATTTTCTGTCAAATGCAAATATGTTTCGTAAAAAAAAAATTTCCCCCCCTTTTTTATAACTGTCTTAAATTTTGATACTTGTTTAATAAGTGAGTTCAAATACCATAAGTTTCATACACATTTGTAGTTAAAGTTAATTTATAGTTTTTACTTTTCATATTCAGTTGTTTAAGAAAAGAATAAATCTTTCAAATTTTTGTTGGAAGGGAAAAATATAAATGAAATATATCATTATCAGTTGTGAAAATAGCCTTGCTTTGGATAGTGCTGGGATGAAGTGACACCATGCTCTCTCCCCTATGATGTTGTAATGTCGTCACAATGGAGAAAGCGCCTCTATTCATAAACATTTCCACAGCCGGGGAACACCTGTCTTTGGTGATATTGTGTTGTATCAGACAGCTGGACCGTCGGCGACGGTGTGTCTGGCGGACACTATGGGCCAGGCATCGCTGCATTATTTTCTATTCATGGGCAGTGATTGTACGTCTTGAATGCTGGCGCCACTGCAGGCGGCGGCGAGGTGTTTGAAGTGCCAGATGTCAGCCGGGCCCTTGTCGCCGGGAACCTTTGAGAGGGACCGGACTTTTGTCATCTCTGCACGAATGGATGACGTGCAAGACCATTGGTGCCGGGTGCAAAACCCTGAGGTCGGCCAATGGGGATTGATGAGGGGCGTGGAGTGAACCCGCCCCTGGAGTTTAAAAGTGTGGACTTCGGATAGAGGAAGGACTCCTCGAAAGACTCGTGATAGACTCCCACGAGAGATTCCCGTAACTGAATCCTGCGAACGGAGGAAGAGACTCCGGACAGACTCCTACGAGAGATACCCAAGAGAGAAGCCTGCTGACGAAGGAAGACTCCTGATAGACTACGATGAGAGATTCCCGTAACTGAACCCTGCGGGCGGAGAAAGAGACCCCGGACAGACTCGAACGAGGCATTCTTTAATAATTAGCTTAGCATACATTTTCAATCTTGTGCCACGACGTTACAATGTAAACCATTTTTCAGTCACTCCAAACTTGTGCAGGTCAAGCGTGAGATCATTGTTCTAATGCTTAGCACAGTGTAAATGAAGTATTTTAACAAATGGCTCTGAACTTATTTGGAAGACCAATAGCATACAGCATCAGGTAGATGTAGCCCATGAATTTTAGAACTTGATTATATTTTATCTCAACATAAAAATCAGAAAATAAATTATTAGTGAAACGCAATAACTTATCTGGAGGAAAAAATTTAGATGTGAATTATAGGAGTTGAGTACAAATCCTTACTAAATTATCAAAGAAATAGTTTTATTAAAATTGAATAGTTTATATAGTTTATGAATAAATAATTTTTAAATTTCTTTTTTGCTTTGAAAAAGAAGATTGATTTAACCCTTTCATGAGATTGGTGAGTTATTAATGCATTCCTTATGGGAATGTCTATCACAACTACATGTGCCATTTACGAGTTTGTAGGTGAAATAATTCATTAGTATTTTTTCTTGCTACTAGAAGTAGTTCTATGTCTATTATAGTGAAATGTTTCGAGACTAGAAAAATGTTGACCTTTATTTCATTGCACTATTTTTTAAAATTTTTGGTCATTTGTTTTAGAATGGAAGCGGGAATGGGAGGTACGGATGAGTAATGTAAATAATCAAAGCTTACTTTTTAATTACTTTTGCTGATATATAAACATAATGCACATGTTCTCAATGATTAGGTTCCATGATTTTAATCTTTTACTTATTCCTCTTAGAGTTTGGCGAGCATTCAAACAAATGTTTTGCATATCATTCACTATTTTATAATTTAAGGAAAAATAAGATAATAAAGTGTTAAAGTTACTTCTGAGAACTATGCAAGTGTTCCTCTCATAATCTACCAAAAATTGAAACAATTGGACCCCAAATTTAATTTATACAAATTTTTTCCAAAGCCTGCATAAAATAATACATCCTGTTATAGTGGTCAACCAAGGCAGCAATTTGTTGATATAAGTGTCAACAAAGGGTTAAACAGCAGTCCTATCAAACAATTTTATATGTTTATGCATATGGTAGAAATCTTAAAATTAATTAAGGGAAAGTAATTGTATCTGCAAACAATGAAGATTGCAGATACAATTACAAGAATCTAAAATAACTGTTCATTACAATTAAAATTCTGCTTTACTATAATTGAAATTGTGTTTTAAGGAAGATTATCGAAGTCTATCAAAAAATGAAAATGTAAATCAATAGAAAGAAGAGTGCCTTGTTTTCTTTTCTCAGTTTTTATGAATTTATTGTGAGATGAAATATAAATTGTTTTAGATTTATTCAGAATTTTTGGGCTTATGTTGAACTATTCAATTTTATCCACATATTAAAATGACTGAATGGAAATATTTTTTTTGGAATGCATTTTAAATGATATTACAGATGAAAACTCTGAATTTAACTTGCCGTGCTTGGAAATAACTACAAATTTTTAAGTGTTGAGTGCATAATTAAAAACTTTTGGGATCAAATATTTGATTTAATCTGTTGAAATTTATAAACTCACGAGTGCTTTTAGGGATGATACAAAACCTTTAAGCAATTTAATAATTTATTAAATTAGTAGACTATTGTTACTTTGCTGTTAATTTATTTTGAGAAAGAACAAATTTTTTAAATTCTTGTTAATATCATTAAAAATATTGCATTGAGAGTGTTAGGAATCATATAGATCTCTATGAAACATTTGGTTGTAGATTGTATTAAAGCATACTATTACTTTTGCTTTAATAAGTAAGTATTTCTTTATACTAGATGTTTTAATTGTGATAACAATTATAAAAGGAAACTGATTTTTTGAACAATTACATTTTTCTAGCTGAAAAGATTAAATTGTTCAGGATTTAATTCTTTTAATAAAGGATTCCTAAATTAAATTCTTTTAATCTCCTGTATACTTCATGGTCATGAATAAAAGTAAACAAAAATTCACATTTTAAGATAGTTTTGAATATCTTACGTGTTATATAGAGCTTTGTTTATGACAAGAATTTTATATCCTAAATCAAATTATTTGACTGATTTGAAGGATTACATTTTTTCAATCACTGGAAAATTGACCTTTTGTAAATCGAGTTTTCTTCTCTTTTTGTACATATGAACCGGAATTTAGAATTTTGAAGTAATTTAATTGTAAAAATTTTTTAGTTTGTCTAAAACAACTTGCATATACTATTAGTAGAGACAGGAAGCCAAGTATATTGTCAAAACATGGTTAATCTGTTTTGTGCATCATATCCCAAATTAATCTTTATTTGGTTTTTTTTAAGAATATTTTTTTAACAAAAATATTTGTATTTGTTGGGAATTCACTGAAAATTTCAAATTGTTTATGTGTACTTTATCAAAATATGTAGTGGCTCAGAATCTGTATTTGAATCTTTGAAGTGTTTGATAATGAAAATATTCTTATTTTTTTGCTGCATATTGCATATATTTTTAGCTTTGTATATATATTTTCTTATTTTTTTAATGTGTACACACATACTACTAAGTAAAGATTACATTTACTTAAATTGCAAAGAATTTCTAACACACATTTAGCCATTTAAACATCTTGTTTAGAATATGTGTCAGTCATAATAAAACATGTTTTGCTTCAAGAATAAAAAAAAATTGAAAACAAGTTAAACAATATAGTTTTTAAATTTATTCATTTTATTGTATAAAACTATATTTCTTTTTGAAAGTTTTAATTTTTTGAAACATTTTATAGTGTTAAAAGTTAAGCACCTTAATAGAAAAGGGCATTTAAAATTTATCATTAAGTTTTTCTATACTGCATTGCATACCACATAAACTCTTGATGTGTAATTATTAAGAAATCAAACACAGAACCTCAGATTCAATTTAAGTTGTTCCTTTTTAAGTCATGATTTAAAGAAAATGTAGAAATTTGTACTTCATAAAAATTTGATACATATGCATTGAGACATAAATGAATGGTGTTACCAAACAAATTGATTGAACTCTTTAGAAGTGTATGAATTTTTCTGAAACAATGTCCTGTTTCATTTAAGCATATGTTCATATTAAGCATACACAAACTGATTTATAAATAAAAATTTGAATAAAACTTTATAGAATAGTATTGTATATTAAGGGGAAAGGATATTGAATTTAAATTGTAATTATAGATATCTCATTTGTGAAGACATTTTTTTTCAATGTTATTTTTGTGTTTGATCCAGTAAAAAGTTTAACTTTAAGAAATAAAATATGGCTATATAAGGTCAATATTTTGCAGTCATGTGGGCTTTAAATTATATTAATTTCTTTTTCATTTGATCAGTTTCAATATTTGTTTATCTCAAGACTAACTTCACTTACTTATAACAAGTAGGATTTGCTCTATCACTTTTTTTAGCTAGGGGAAGGGGAATTCCAATTTTAATTTTTAATAAAAAATATAGCATTTTATTATAATACTCATTTCTTTTTGAATCTGCCTTTTTTTGTGTGAATAAAATATATATTCCTTTTCTATCTCTTATACTGGGAAGGGGGATGCACACATTTATAAAATGTATCTGATTTTTTTAAAGATATTAAATATGATTTCGATATTTGTATCATTACCACATAAGAGGATTTACATTCATGTAGAAAAATTTTTCTGTTTGAAAAGTATTTTGCATTCAAGCTATTTTATTTTGCACATATATTCGTTTTAAAAAAAAAGCCAATTAATGTATTCATAGAGATTTATTTTATAAGAGATGTCCCTTCGCCCGTGTATTACTAATTATTAGCTATTTATGCTATAGTTAAGTTAATAAGAAAGTTTATTTGAAAACAATTATATACTTGCTCGTATTCATTACAGATTTTAAGAGAAAATTAATAAATAACATAAGCGAATATATATAAGGTTTTAAAATTATTAATAAAAGTAATCAGATAGAAACTTATTTTTTATTTGTTATTCATAAAATTTCTGTATATAGTCCTCATCTAGAGAAATATATTTCTCTTTACGTTTGATTTTTCAAAGTCCGTCATTGTAGAATTTGGCACATTGCGTCAAAAATCATTGTTCCTACTTTTGAATAATGCCTCTTGTGATGTCAAATTTATGACCCCACAATGGTTTTTGAGTTCTACAGGCAAAATTTCAAAGTCACGTCATTTTGATTCCTCATCCACACCTCGAGTTGAATGATCAGATACATAGTCAGAGCAAGAAGACAAACTTTGTTCATCATTTTTACCGCACTGTTTCTTGATCAAAGCATCACCCAATTTGATCAGATCAGCAGTGTGCAGTAATAATCACTAGTGATATATATGGTCTGACTCTTCTCCAAATAGTCTGTTAAAATGATTCCACGACCATCCCCAAAAAACTTTACCTTTCTTGTAAATTTCCATACCTTGGACTTCTTGGATGAAGGGGAGTCGTAGTGCTTCCACTCCATGGTCTATGGATATATCCAAGATTCATCCATGGTTAACAGGCGACTCAAAAAAATATCCTCTTTGTCTTGCCCCTAAAGATTCAACATTTCCCTGGATAAGTCGCACCATGTTTGCTTCTGAAAAGGTCAATAATCGTGGAATCCAGCGTGTTAACATCGTAATCTGGAGTTCCTTTTTAGTAATTTTTCACATATTGCCGAAACTAAGATCAATCTCATTCATGATCGTTTGGATGATTGCTCTTCGACCCTCTACTTTTTTCACTGGCAGCATCGTCCGTTAATGATGGCATTCTACTCCTTGAATCGTCTATTAGAGATGTGGCCAGTTTGAAAAATTCATTTTCCACCTCACAACAGTGTCAAATGACATGCTATAATTTCCATATAGAGCTATTTCATCATGGATTTATCGGGCCCTGTAGCCTTTCAAATGAAGGAATTTAATCACATTGCGAGTCTCTATCTTATCCATACTGTGAGTTACTTAAGTCTACGGCTTCATAAAATCGAACAAGCCAACACTAATAACCATCATTTTCTCAACTTTATCGAGATATCTCGATTGCATTATTTTATGTTTGGAGTTAAGTTAATTTCTGTGACATTTTATGTAAGGAATTTGGGGCCAAGTTAATTTCTGTGAAATTATTTCATGTAAGGAGTTTGGAGCCAAGTTAATTTCTGTGATATTATTTTATGTAAGGAGTTAGTGGCTTGAAACAGAGTGAAACAACTTTCATTATAGAACAAAATTCATTATAGAAGCTATGGTATTATTTAGTTACGAATATGGACAGTGGCGTAATGGAGTATATTAGGGATTTGGGGCCCTAAGCCGAATCTTACAAAAGTCTGATATTGGGCTCTCCCCCCAGATATGCAGGAGTGTATGTTACGCCACTGAATATGGATCCCTACCACTAAAGATATATTGAGCACATTCCTGTTTACTACTGTAAGAACTTATTGTTATTAAATAATTAAGCCAATATATGTGGATAGTAGAGAGATCAAGTATCCAAGGATTTTTTTGCGTGCCGCATTTTCATACGACATGGACGCTGTCGATTTTCTGCAGCATGAAAATCCACCGACTTGGGCCGGGGTCGAACCTGCAACTTTAGGTGCAAAAGGCCAGAGACAAAACCAACCACGCCACCAAGCCAGATGGAATCAAAACTTGCACCATCCATGACTCTCCTTCTCAGTCACTAATCTGCACTTGGGCCAGCTACGAATAAGAGCAGATTCGTGTTTCTCTAATCGTAGAATCAACTATCGTAGGAAGTTATCTCAGTAAGCATTTTAATGCAGTTATCTAAAAAAAACTGAAGCACACATGCATGTTTTCGTTAAAAAGTATAGTTATTCATCATTTTCAATAGACTTGATGGATAATGATGAAATCAGCTACAATCCATCTTTGATAGCTTAATAAAGCGTGAGTTATGTTGTGAAATCAATAAAAAAATTACTTTTGTCACAAATTAATTAATATCGATTGCAGTAAACAAAAATATAAACATTGCCAACAATCTACAGCAGCAGATTACAATCTCACCAAAGGAAGTCAACAGTGAATTCCAAGTGATTCATTACTGTCTTAAAATAAAAGCTATAAAACCATAAACTTAAGTTGCAAATATTTAAAGTACACAAATCATACTTTTAACGAAAAAAAAATGTTACGACAGATTATTGCTGTTATAAAAAAATGTTAAAATTAAAGCTATTCCATTAAGTCTCAAACTTTCGAGCACGAAGTCAAAACCTAATACACTGTTGCCAAACCAACGAAAATAATTAAAACTTTGCAATGCACCTACATATAAAAAGAAATTTGCTTTATAAGCTAGCATCCGTCTCAACACCGCTAAATAAGTTGTGTTTTTTTTTGTTCATTGGTGTAAAAAGAGCCATTTTTTTGCTTATGACGCCATCTTTCATTAAAACAAATTATTATTATGATTTATTCGTTCTCTAAAAATAATTCTTTTTATTGCTTTTCCATAAATTTGTTAAGATCAAATACCGATTTTTCTGAAATTCCCGAAAAAATTATAAACGGCTCTAATTGGTTAGTATAATTTAATTCTCTGCCTTCAAATATTAGAGGTTGCTGAGTTTTTTTTTTAACTTTAAAATTCTCGTTCTTGTTCAGTATAGTAATACATATCCTCTGCTTGGTTCAAAAATAATTTAAGTCTGTAAATTATACTTGTGAAAATGTTTAATAATTTGATAATTTTAGCTTAAAAGGACTTAATCTCTGAAAACAGTTTAAAAATGTTAATGCAATTTTTTAAAATTTGTTTTATAGTGCATTTTAGAATAATATGTTTTAAAATTATTTGGTACCACTTCCCGCAAGAACTGATTAAAAATTTATTTCAGAAGGAGCTTTTTATATTTTTACGGAGTTAAGCTGCATAAAGTTCATAAAATTTAATTTATTCTTTTCACATTATAAACTAAAAGTTAAACTCAAATTATAAAACTTGGATATACAACGTATTTGGTCCACTGTAAGAATTATCTAAAAATTATGTTTTTATTTGTGTGTATATGTATATAGGAAGAGAGAAAGTATATCCCAAAACTTAAAAATAAACGGGCACGAGGTGAAAGGTAAAGTCATATCGGTTCTGGAAAAATTTTTAAAATTTTTAAGCTGAAAAAAAATGACAAAATTAAATCTGAACCCAGAAATGGTTCGGAATAATCAAAACAAAAATGTATATCAACCTAATTTAATTTAGTTGTTGAAAAAATATAAAATAAGCTTAGCAGGAAGACCGATGCATCTTCCTTCCGGAATACTGTCTTAAAATAAAAGTTATAAAGCCATAAACTTAAGTTGCAAATATTTAAAGTATACAAATCAAACTTTTAACGAAAAAAAAATGTTATAACAGATTATTGCTGTAATTAAAAAAAATGTTAAAATTAAAGCTATTCCATTAAGTCTCAAACTTTCGAGCACAAAGAAAGTCAAAACCTAATACACTGTTGCCAAACCAACGAAAATAAAATCCAGATGTGGAAAAAAACAATTTAAAAAAAATGTTGTATTCGAAAAGAAATTGTAAATCGATCTTAAAGAACAAATCAACGAATAAGTTACAACCATAAATAAATATATTTATTATAAAAATATGTTGTACTCTCCCTTGTGGAAACTGCACGAAGCATTAGTTTTGGCAGAATACATAATATGGCGTCATATGTGCCCAGATAGTCGGAAAATCGCTTAAAAATTGAATTAAAAAAAAATCTAGAGCAAATTTTGAAAAAACTCTTCGAGGTTAATAGCATGGTGGCCTACAGCTTCTATGTGCCAAATTTCACGCTTCTATGTTGCTTAATTTGGCCGGAATAGCTGAAACACACAAAATCTTTCTTTAGTATAGATAGTAATAAAAATATAATATGGGAAAAAATTTTAATTTGTACATGTTACTTTTTATGTATTTTTCCCTTAAAAACAAAAGATTTTATTCCCTCAGATTTGAGAATTACCAGAGAATTTGTTATTTTTGAAAAATTTGACGAGTTCTCCAAAAGGGATAAGTTGAAGGTCTGAGACAACATCGAATTTTCATTATGTATCTTTACATAGGTATATTATTACCAGTTTTCATTTTCAAATTAAATAATCATAAAAACGTTTGACGAGCAGAGATTTCAGCAATTTACTTTTCTTTTAGATGAGAAGTCATAATAATAATTTTAAAAAAATCCTTGTATAGATAGCGTGTCTCCAAAGAATGTCTGGGTAATATAACGAATAAATAATCTTACTTAAATAAAATTTTTAGAAAAACATCATAAAAAAAAATCAAAGTTATACATTATTAAGCTGAGGATCATTTGAACCTGAGTGTCAACTTTTTGTACAAAAGACATGGAATTTCCTTCTCATAATCCTTTCGGAAACTGATGCTCTGAGGGCAGCGTCTTTGTAACTGGAATAGTTCTAACCCAGGAAATCGTACTAAACAGTTTCTACCTACTGATAACATTGAATCGCAAATCAGGAACAAACACCTAATGTATATCTTGACCAACCACGGACCTTGCTCAATGGATTAAAAATCAAAAGCAGCCCCTATTTAAAATACTTTTAGAGATTTCACACTGCGCTTTTGATTGTCCTTGTATTATGGATATCCACCTTACTAAATACAGTTTTAAAATTGGGAATAAGGGACTAAAAAAATGTGCCACGAGTAACAAAAGCTCTGTGCATGAACTCTCAGAACAGATCAAGACTGAACAAATAATATCTAATGGTAACCGATTATCATAATAAGGATACTTGAATCTATGAGGGTCTTACCTAACTGATAAAAAAGAATCTACCAACAAGACCTTTCCTGAGAACTTGAGGAAACGCTTCTAGTCTTAGTTGGAGAGCGAAGGTCCTTTGTATATAGTAAAAATAATAGTTACCAAAAAAATCTTCACATGAAGATAATAAATCTAATCCCTAAAGCGCTGTAATATCGAGCAACTCAAGCATAGTGTACACAGCAGTGGTCTTCAAACTTTTTTTGGCTCACAGAACCCGGGGAATCCCATTCCACACACGCTGTGAAGAATATATTTTTAAATAATATTAAAAGTAGATCAAAATGTTTTAGGTACTTCATGTAGACAAATAAAGAAGTACTGTATTTATTTAAAAAATTTAGTGTAATTTTAATAAAATTTACTCATTTATAACATTAATCTGGGATTCAAATGTCATCTATCCATGCATTATACTTAGTAACTTGGATATGCGCTTGAATTTTTTTAAGCAAACTGTCGAAGTCTTGGTCTTTTGAAACTATTTGCTGTGGCATTTCATATTATGCATCTAACTCGTTTTTATATTTTGTTTTTGTAGCCGCTCACATTGAGAAAAATTAAGTGCATCGTTCTGAATGACATTAAAATGTTTATAGTTGTGTGTGAAATCCTGTGTATTTTGTATGAATTTACATCTTAAAATTTAGGAGTTCTTGCTAAAATTTAAATTTTATCATCGAATCAATTGATTATATGTCGATAAGAAGTCCATTCTCCTTCATTATAAGAACTATTAACAGAAAACTAATTAGAGTTTTTTTGCAAAACATTTATAGTAACGATTTTAAAATTATCTCGTGGAACCCGGGATATCAAACCATAGAGAATATTCACAATCTAGTAGGTAACACATGTAAAGAAAAAAAGGATTTAATATTCTTTTATTATATTACAGTATAAGTTTAAAAAGTAATACAAAATAAAGCCATGATATGTATAAATAAGAATTTATCAGTTTAAATGTCTGGGATAAGCTTTAGATACTTGTGGTTATATAAACTTCATAGAGAACATGAATCCATTTTGCATACACATTTCTTTTCGATTTTTTATTATGACTCTTGGAACCCCTGGTTATGCCTCATGGAGCTCTTGGGTATGTATGCCTTATGGAGCTCTTGGGTGTGCTTCATGGTACCACAAGGTTCAGTGGAACACAGTTTGAAGACCATTGGTGTACAGATATCCATCATTATGTTTCATCATACAAAAATAACTTTCATTAAGTTACGCATTCCTTTATGTTGGAGACATGATTGTGTGTTGGATTACAATCTCTTCCCAAATCAAGATTTGATGAGCATGTATTGAATCTCGACGGGTACACTCTACATAAAAAAGCGTACTCTACTTAAGGCTATTTTAAACAGATACAGAGGGTTTTTAGATTGCTGTATTAAATTTGTCTGGATTCAGAAGCATTACAGAGTTTTCTAGTCTTCATCTTTCTATGATGCAATGCATGTAATGTGGCATATCGATCCTCTGTAGGAATTATGGTTCTTAAGACTATGGTTGATAATACCTATCACCAGTAGCGGTGCGGAATAGTATTGGAACTATATTTCGAAACTCTTCAATCTACCAAATGATCAGCTTCAAATTTACGGTGGTTCGCTTTCTCAGTTCATCTTTAAAACAATACCGAGAACTCATTTTACATAATTATCAATAATTTTGTTATCCACAAGATGGAATGATAATCATACATTTTTTTGTTTAAAAAAATTATTGGTACTAAAAGCTTGTATCGAATATTTTAAAATTTATATAATGGGATCTATTTTCAAGAGATTTATGGTAATTAGGAAAAAAATAATTGCAGAACTTGTATTCATAATATCAATTTTAGTCACCAATGTGCATTATGTTTTATCCTGAAATCAACGATATTGCTGTAATGTGTGATATAACTTATTCACATTCAAGTTATCGATAATTTTTTTGCGAAAAATTTTTTAGAAGAAACATAGCTTTTTTTTGTTTTATTGAAGTTTTTATCTAGATTTTATGAATTATTTATCTTTTGGAAATTCCCGAGAAATTTCTTTCATAAAATAAGTACAATAATATAGATAATAAAAAAAGTAAAATAGAAAAAGTACATGTGGTCTGAAGTTCTTAGAACTATTTATACAAAATTGATGACAATCCAACGATTTCTAATAAAATAATTTACTCTGCGTATTAATTCTCTTATCATTTCAAGTGGCAGTCGTAGATACAAGCTAGAAACATATTAACCTTCGAGATCTAAACAGTTTTAACAGTTTACAAATGTGTAAGTGATGCTTTTCCACTTGAAATGACCTCACTTTTTCATATTATTTTTAAAGCGATGATAAAGACACTTGATCTCTCCTAGCATTCGAGTAAACTATTTTGCAACAGTTTTTATCTACGGGGCCTTAATTTTAATATTTGTTCTTAATTTTTATAATAGATTAAGCCAGTGGTGTAACGTACACCTCCGCAACCCTCTCATCACGTGGGGGCCCAAAGTTTGACTGATGCCTTGTACGTATTTAACCAATTTATAAAATATCAAAGGAAAAAAAACCTGACACACACACACATTGCTGGGGAGCCCTAATATTCTACGTTACGCCACTGGATTAATCTTTGGTACATTATTTATTGAGCAAATATTTGTCACTTAATTGCGAGTTTGCTTTAAAGTGTTCTTAAATTTAAAGCTCAGGCGTGCTAAAGTGAATTTAAACAGATAAGCACACACTAAAGTACTTTTTTCCCTTTACAATTAAATATAGTCAATATTTGTACAATTAAGTCTATAAAGGAGAAGTGTGTGTATAAATAATATCCAGATTAATTTAATATAATATTATACCAATTCGCATTTCTTAAAAAAGTTTTTTTCTTTTTTACTGCTCATTGATCGGTAAATAATTTTATTTTCAACATTTTGTCCCAAATCATTTTAATCAGATGCAAACTTAATTAAATGAAAACATTTCCATCAAATAACCATTTTAGAATTTAGATTGCTTTTGCAAAATTAAAACATATTGTTAGAAAAATAAAAATTCAAATCATAGCCACGAAAGTTAAAATATTTTTGGAAATGTAGTTGATACTATATATATATAATTTGAATGTAAAGATACACATCATTTCTTAATCAGAATTTTTTAATAGTAATTTTTTTAAAAAATATTTATTAATCCATGGTGTTTTGTTCATTATAGATTCTTCATAGTATTTTTCATTCTATATTTTAGTACTTACGTTCTTATACCCTCAAAAATGTTCATAAAGAATTCCTTTACCTATTTGTCTGATAACTATTTCTTGATGATAATTATTTGTCTAAAAGTATGATATGAATTAAACTGACATAGTTTTTTCGAAAAGAATGTTCAAAAAGAGTTTAAAATGTTTGTTTGTTTCAAATTGGCTCCTTTTTGGCTGCAGATGTGGAAGGTTCCCTAGAGTGAGAACCATTTCATTGGTGGCACCATCTAGTGGCAGCAACCACTACCAAGTTTCGACGTTTGAACTTAATTCAATTCAAACTCTCGTTGGATGCTATATGTAAGCTAAATTATTTTATTGTTTATTTTTATTCAATAAATTAATTATGTAATGGGTTCTATTCGCATTTCTACAAATCCTCTTGGGTAAAATAATCTTTTAAACTGTGATTTCAGTTGAAAACCACTTTCCGTAGAGATGACTTGGAATTGGTTTTATGTAAATGCGAGCTTCTATTTAAGTGCTAGTCGTGGAGTAGGCGGGATGATGGTTGAAAATTGAGTATATAAGAAAGCATTTTGTTAGCGACCGGTGGTCGCACTTAGTATTGTTAATTCAAGAAGGAAAGATGAACCAAGTGTTGAAGCAAGAGCACTCAGGAGAGTAGATATTACGGTTATATTAGCAAGAGTTTTTCTCATCGGGATTAGTTTTTAGAGTGCATTCTCAGGTTTTTGATAAAGTCTAACAAGTGGAAAAAGTAAATAAAATTGTTTAAATCGAGAAATGTCTGATTCTTACTCGAACCCTCTCACATCCGCGGTCGAAGGATCGCGACAGTTAGAAAAAAGGGATTGAATCAATCAAGTCAACATTTCATTCACTTTTTAATCACAGAGAAAATACTTCAAATATTCCTCTTTCAAAATTTGATATGCTTATATAAATAAATGCACAATAACACAAATTAAAAAAAAAATTAAGAGCAATTCACTATCTCTCATTTTAATTTAAAGTAGACCAAATACGAAAAAGAATTTTTCGATAGGAATCTTAATATTAAAACATGCATGCTATTATAAATACAAAACACACACCAGAAAAGCAAAATTTAAATTTGAAGACATTTGAATGAAGTGATAAAAATAAAAATACGGGATTAAAAACGTTAAAAAGGTGATGAAACGTTATTGATTTTATAAACTATTTAAATTATAAGCACTGTATAGAATGATGTTTACCGTAAAATCCGGCGTATAACGTGAACTTTTAACATAAAAAATAAGATAGCAATTTACAGGAGCGCGTTATACGCCGGGTATAAAAAGGAGGGTTTTGAAAATAAAATAAAAAGAAGATGAGCATTGTGAAAAAATTAGACATCTACTTGTACCGAAATATTATTTATTTAAAACAAATGACATTCCTTATGAAATTAAAGAGTTGTAATTCTAGAAGTATACTATATTCTAAAGCTTAGAATAATATACCTCGAATAAAAATGACTTCAAAACATGCGAACACATTGCACACGTACATTTCAGGTTTCGTAAAAAAAGAGGGCACGCTTT
This sequence comes from Trichonephila clavata, assembly GCA_019973975.1. Classification (NCBI taxonomy): domain Eukaryota; kingdom Metazoa; phylum Arthropoda; class Arachnida; order Araneae; family Nephilidae; genus Trichonephila; species Trichonephila clavata. The sequence continues at coordinate 57,393 of BMAO01000027.1, forward strand.
ATGTGGCGAATATACCTTAAAATTAAAAATTGTAGCATTAAAGTATTATGTGCGCGTTATACACTGGATTTTTACGGTATACACACGGAATGATTTCGTACATACGATTTAAAAATCTCTTTACAATAAGGTGTTATAGTAAACAGTTGTCCTTTAACGTTATATATAGTTCTTAAGGACTGTTCTTCAATTTAATTTAAATCGGTCATTTTATAACGCCGTTCCTTGTTTTCATTATATATTTTTAATATGAAACGATTTTTAATAAACAATTTATAAAGAAGATATCTAAAAGGATAAAAACTATAACCAGTTAGAGATAAAAAATGATTCTTTTAGATGTAACCATTTTTGATCACACAAAAAATGTTGTAATTTAAAAATAGCAATCTGGCTGTATCAAATGAAATTGTGTGTGTGTAATATTAGAAATATTTATCAGAATATATATATCTATATATATCTACTGTAAAACACTCTCTCTCTCTCTAATTCTCCTCTGCTGCTTCCACTAACTTCGAATTCCTTCGCTTGGTAGTTAAATCTTAACAATATCTCATTATTTATCGCGAGAAATAAAGAATAATTTCCGTCAAGTGAAATTAACTAACTTAGCAACCTTGACTTGTGATTACAGTTTCTTCCACACATTTTAATATAGCTGTGACGGAATAAAACCAAGGTCAGATTTGAAAAGACACGTGATTCATTATTACGCAGACGAAAATTGATTTTTTTTAAAAACCATTCTGTAATAAAGATGTTAAAATGTGAGAGTCAAATGATTAGATTTGTAATTTAAACGCATAGCAACGCAAAGAAAACGAAACTATAGTAAAAAATAGCACGGAACATATTTTAAGAATGTTGGTTTTTATAGCAATCTCGGATAGACAAATTGCGAAGACAAATAACACAAAAACAATTTTCTCAAGCATTTTTTTATTTGAATAACTTTTTTATTTCAAGTTAAAAGAGTTAAAATTTTATAATGATGTCTTCATATGGTAAATGGAATTTTTTTTCCATTGCTTTTTTTGAAAAATAAAATAAATAAGAATAAAATGAATAAGAATAAGAATTTTCAATTCTTTTATTCTATTAAATTTTTTGTAATATTATCTTACTTTGACTGGTCTACATAAAGATTTGTATTGACTCAATTTTAAGGAACAGATTTTATAAGCAAAGCATTTTTAATGGGGTTATGTTGAGAATATTTGTATCTATTATAAAGAAACAAATTCCGGTTTTCTTTTATTAAGTATTTTTGTTTGGAATACATCCCAAACTTTCATATAAAGATGTTAAATTTAAAACAATAAACACAATCTAATTCTCTAAAAGGAAAGCAGAAAGCTTCCGGCACAGCTTACTAGGTTGCCAATGAAATCCCATTGGTTGATACGCGAAATAAAAGCTGTGGTATCTGCTCCATTACCATTAAAATTCATTTCAATATCGGTCATTTCCTTCTCCTTTCAACATTTTCTATTACTTGAACGAAACGATATGGGCGAAGGTAGACACGTATGGACTCATGTCGAAACTTTAGCTTTGATAGATGTGTGGGAAGACAAATTTAATAAACTAAGAACTCAAAGAAGAACAGCCCACGTCCATGAAGAAATTAGACAAGCACTTGCTGACGTTAACATTCACAAATCCATCCGACAGATAGTTGTCAAGATTGATAACATGACTCAAAAGTACAGGTAAACATAAATATAAATGAATTATTTTCCCATTTTATTTGTTTCAAAACTTTTGACTGAAATGTATATACACAAAGATTCAAAAATACATTAAATATTTCTTTTTCAATCAAATAACAAAGTATTTAACAAGCACAACAGAAATGCTTGGTTCTAAAGCTGTTTACAAATACCTCGTCAGATGAGTCATCTTTACAAAAGTAAAATCTGAACATTTTGCAAATTGGTTTTTGTACATTGATTTCATTGCTAAACAATTGGAACAACTTCAGTAATCATTTGGATACAACATTTTGATAATGGTAATATGTGTTTGAATTTTTAACTTCTTCGGAAACAAATCATTAGTCAATTCAATTACCACTTCAAAATTTTTTTGAATATATACCACTGTAAATATTATATAAAACATTCAGCATAGTAAATTTGCTTCAGTTAAAAAGAATTTTTTCAACGAAAAGGTTTTGATTGGGTTTTAAAAGGAAGATTTTAGGTTCTGTTAGCGAATGGTTTTAATTACATGCACCTAATTGTCAATTTGCCAAGATCGTTTTTACTACCTTTACTTTCAATTTTCTAATGAGTAAAAACCAGAATTTCCGGATTTTTTGAATGCTAACGAATCGAAGAAACGTTCTTAAGAAATAATTGGAAATAATTTTAACAAATTTTAATCTTTTTTTGGTATGTTTAAAATTAGAATTAAAGACGTATAGTCTTACTTTTCGTTAACCTTGTTATAAAAATGGAAATATTTTTAGTTTTGTAGATGTCCTTCAAATCTGTACTAAAAATATGTAGGTCGTTTCTTTTTTAAATAATACGTATATTTGTAATGTAACTAAAAGTTCGCGTATTACTTTCTGTTTAGAAACATTGATTGATTAATTTTCCGTAAGATAAGGATTATATATTGGTACTACTGGTATATTTTGTAACATTTATTCTAATCGGTTTATGAAGAAATTATATGAATTTTTTCTTTTTTTATGTAAAATATTCTTTTTTTACTTTCTATATTGAATGTGAAAGCTTTTTACAGATTCTGAATGCTCTGTTTGAAACTATACTTCAAATACAACGTATTTCTTAAATAGCTGAAGGAATTCCGTTCTTAAGCAAAATACGCGAATCGTAAAATCCTTATCCAAAATGTTTACTTACATATGAAGTAAAGGATTTTCTTTTCATCCATTTTATAATCCTTGTCAAGGAGAATAATACTTTAAATAGAATCCTTCTGCATTTGTTTCAGTCTTAGTCACGATTAATTTTTAAAAATATTATCGAATAATAAAATAAAATTACTCTAGTCCTAAAAAGTTTAATTTTGAATTTAATAAAAAAACTTTTTAAACGAAGATTAAATGATTTAAAATAACAAATGGTTATTTGGAACAAATATCTTCTATTTCGAAATGCTTGTTCAGACACTTTTTCCAAGATAATGCTAATTAATTATCTTCGATTTTAATGTAGCATTTATCTTCGATTACTTCAAAATGCATGAGATTTAAATATTTAAAACAATACTTAATACAGAGTAATATAATTCATATTTTTGTAAAAAAAAATTAAATTGGATGCATTATACTTTATACATTGTAAGAAATGTTTTCGAAAAAGATCAAAATCAACTAAGTTAATATTAATCTCAAATGGCGTAGTTTTCAACTTGGAAGGATATATATAAGATTTAATTTTAATAGAAAAGCAAAAATATCTCTGCTCTTAAAATTTTTATTATTTGCAGCTAAATTCTTTACACTCACAACTTTTGTTTCCAACTACTAAATTTTTGATGTCGCAACCTCTCAAGGTATTACCAAAACATATTATACATTTGTCTGTATCTATATCACTAAAGCTGTTTTATCAATCATGGTTAAACTATCTGTTGAAGTTAAAAAACAAGTAGCATTTTCGAAAGGAAAAGTAATTAGATAATCTAAACCAGAGATACTCAACCTGCAGCCCCCCCCCCTCCCCCGGGCATTATCCATTGATCTGAGAAATTCATTTATTTATGTAAATTTGGTGGGAAATTCTTTGTTAAAAAATCAATTTTCAATTTTGCTTTTGGCCGTCGATGTCGTATGGGTTCGCATTGATATTTTTTTCTTCTGATTGGTGATAATAGACGACAGTGAAGTAGCGATCATTTTATGAGTGGAAATAATTTTGAACTATCTTTAATATCTTGCAAGCGAAAAATATCCGAAGAAAATATATTGTTTAAAGACGATTGGGAATTTGACTATATTGTAATGAAAAACAAGTATGGTTTAGTAATTGTTTGATTTTTGTCTTACGAGTGTATTTGAAAAATACCAATAAAAAGGAATCGTTCAATGACACTTTTCCTCGAATATCTCTTTGAAAAGATGATATACATAGGTTTTCTTGAATATTCTTTGCAACAGCAACAAAGTGTTTTGTCAGTGGTAATATATCACAGGGGTAACAAAGACATCCTATGAAGTTTGTTATATTATTGGTAATCATATGAAACCGTTTACTGATGCAGAAAGTGTTTCTATCTCCCTCTCTTCCTTAAATCCTTCTAATTTAGTGTTAGTGACAAAAATAAAAAATATAAAAAGTAATAATTAAAAAAAAAAAGCAAAATAGAAGTTTTAATATTTTGATCAATTTCCACATTTTAAATCTTCTGTGCTATTTATCTTAAGCATTTACATGCTTCTATCTTAAAGCATCCCCCCTCCCCCTTCCATTAATCTTCATGTGGCGGCCCACATGAAATAGCCATCATATGTATGGGGACCCGCGTGAAATAGCTAACATATATACGCGACCTAGCAGGAAAAAAGGTTGAGTATCCCTGATCTAAACTGCACACAAGTTGGATTTCAAATTTATATATTTTGAAAATGACACATCGTTTTTATGATCTGTACAAAATTGTATAAAAATTGAATCAATGTGAAAAGTAACGTAAGGGAATTTCTTTGCTAAACGTTAAATAGGACATCTGATCATGAACTTCAATGGAAATTTGAGCCTTGATATAGCAAAGCTATTTGGATGCATCTTTCAAAAAGAATAGTTTAAAATTAATATTGATAAAAAAAAATTCAAGTTGAAGAAAATATTACAATTTTTTTCCTTGAGTCCCATGCTGAGAAATTTTTTTTTTCTACACGTCTTTTCAATCTGGAAGATAAAACTCTTTTGACAAAATATACGCGACATTGCTATAAACCCTTTTATTGTGAGAAATATATTTGCCAATAGTTTCAAATTTGTATCTATATATTGAAAATATAAAGCAACAATAAAAAAAGGGCTAAAAATAACTTACCGAGTCTTTTTGATACTTGTAGATCTTCAAATAAAAGCTTAAGAGACTTTCTTTTTATATATATAAGAGCTTAGAACAGTTTTTTCGGGCGAAACAATATCAAAATTAAGACAGTCTAAAACATTTAATCAGTTTATTGATTCTAAAGATCAGAATTACTGTAAGATAGTCATCTACGCATTGAAATCTCATTGGGGAAGGCGTATTGAAGCAAATGAAGCTTATTTTGTGATTAAATAAACATATTTTGAAGAAAAAGGTACTCTAACGTATTCACTTAAAAATCCGACATTTGCAGCACAACCTAATACAATTTTTAAAAAGGTATTTGTTTTCAAAGGAAATTATATCAGTAATGCAAATAAAATTGTGTGTAGTAATTAGATTACTTTAAATATATAAAAATAATACCAAAATAATTTTTATTGGTACTTATGGGGTTAAGCTTTACCTTTTAGAAAAACCAAGCATTCAGGAAAGAAGAATCCGACATGGGTTTATTTTAAGCGTCTTGATAACTTTTTGGGATCTCAATCAAGGTATCCGAGAAAGTTCGAAGAACAAGATGAAGATGAAACTATTGAAGAAAGTAAAATGTCTGATTTCCTCAATGCAAGCAATGATCAAAATCAGTGTTCTACCATCTCAATTGCTAACGTGCAAGGAAGTGAATGGGGAAGTGAATCTGTATCAACCCTTCAGCTGACTGCTGAAAGTTCCAATGGCGAATTTTCCAGCAATCGTAATGAGTTCCTAAATATCATTACTTATCAGTTGGATGTTCAAAAGCAATCTTTACAAGTTCTAGAGAAAATGATTTCTTTGTTAAAAAAATAGTTCAACAGGATCTCAGTTTCTGAAACTTGAGACCATTTAATGTAATGTCTTTACATGAATAAATTCTGGATAAGAATCTAGTTTTTTTTTTTCTGCATAAAAATGAGTTTCTAACTTTGAGCAATAAAAAAACATTGAAAGAAGGTGAATTTTCTTTCAAGACCGAACACATTATGAAACTTTTACACGTCATATATGAAGTATTGTAAATGTTCGCGTTTGCTGTTTATTTAATAAAAATGGTTGAGTTGGGTAATTAAGGGTTTAAAACAATCAATCGGCAACTAGATTTGGTTTTATTAGGGTGATACTCCTTAATTTGATTCCGCTTCAGAGTACACCAGAATTCTCTGCGCAATTATAAAAGCAGACTTTCGAACCGAACGGGGATCGGATAATTAGAATATGAAGATCATTTTTAAAGCTATTCTAATTAAAGTATTTGACATATACAGAGATGAAATAATCATTGATAGATTTTGATAAAGTCGAATTTTTCATCAAAATTGGATTGACAATACATTTAAAGAATAAAAAACGAACTATAAATATCTCTTTCACATTAATCTTAATAATTATACTACTTCTTTTACAGACATTTTGTGATGTAATTTTCCATATTATATAAAATTTCTTTTCATTGACTTAATAAGCGAATTTATGTTCCACTTCATTGCTCTATTCTGCTGGTAATAATGTAGTCTTTACCGATTAACGGCATTGTTCTAGAACGTATAAATCATCTTTCACACACACAATAGATTATTCAAAATATGAATAGAATAAGAATAGGAGAAATTTCTCTACCACAAGAATCATTTATGTTACTGAATTACAAGTTTCTTTAAATTCTTATGGGTACACTATAGCTTAGAGATTTAACATCTACGTAAATGAGACATTCCAAAAAAACGGTATAACTTCACATTGCACATATATGCTGATGTTACAATCAAATACCAGCCCCATTTAAAAGCAAAATATATATATATCTATATATATAAAGGAGAAAAGCGACTCACTGACTGACTGACTAATCACGATATCTCTGGAACTATTCAACCTACAGACTTGAAATTTGGTAGACATGTTTCTTTCATAGAGTAGACATCAGCTAAGAACGGATTTTCCGAAATTCTAAACGCAAGGGGCGTTATGGGGCTTAAGGGGGGGTTATAATATATTGTTTCCATGTATAAACTACTCAATGTACAATTTTGAAATTGCGTAAGAAGATTCCTTTCATACAGTAGAGATCCGCTACAAAATGAGTTTGGTGAAAATCGACCCCCAAGTGGCGTTGCAGGGGCTTAGGGGCGTTATAGATAATTATTTCCATTTTTAAACTATTTGACGCACTGTCTTTAAATTTGATAAATAGATTCCTTTCGTAGAACAATGATCAGTTACAAAACGGGTGTTGTGAAAACAGACTTCTAAGTGGCGTTGCGGGGGATTAAGGGGCGTAATAGATAAATATATCCGTTTTTAAACTACTTCACCTACCTGCTTGAAAATTGGTAGGCAAGTTTCTTTCATGGAGTAAATATCCGCTACAAAATGGGTTTTGGGAAAATTGACCCCCAAGGGGAGTTGCAGGGGCGGGGGTTTAAGGGGCGTTATAAATTCCGATTTTTAAGTTATTAGACGTACAGTCTTGAAATTTAGTAAGCAGATTCCTCTCATAGGGTAGAGATACGCTACAAAATGGGTTTCGTGAAAATTGCCCCCAAGTGGCATTGCGGGACTTAAGGGGCGTTATAGATAATTATTTCCCTTTTTAAACTATTAGACGCACAGTCTTTATATGTGATAAATAGATTTCTTTCATAGAGTAGAGATCAGCTATAAGAAGGTTTCGTGAAAACAGATCTCTAAGTGGAGTTGCGGGGGATTAAGTGGGTAATAGATAAATATTTTCGTTTTTAAACTACTTCACCTACCTGATGAAAATTGGTAGGAATGTTTCTTTCATGGAGTAAATATCCGCTACAAAACAGGTTTGGGGAAAATTGACCCTCAAGGGGTATTGTGGGGGGTTAAGGGCAGATATAAATAATTATTTCTATTTTTAAACTATTAGACGCACAGTCTTGAAATTTGGTAAGCAGATTCCTTTCATAGGATAGAGATACACTACAAAATTTGTTTTGTGAAAATCGATCCCTAGGTGGCGTTGTGGGGGTTCAAGGGGCGTTATTGATAATTTTTTTCTGCATTTTTAATTTATTGGACGCACAGTCTTCAAATTTTGCTAAGCAGATTCCTTTCATAGAGTGCAATTCCCCTACAAAATGGGTTTTGTGAAAACAGACTCTGAAGGGGCGTTGCGGGGGCTCAAATGGCGTTATAGATAAATATCCCCATTTTTAAACTATTAGACGTACAGTCTTGAAATTTGATAAGCAGATTTCTTTCGTAAAGTAGATAACCGCTACAAAATGGGTTTCGCGAATATCAACTATCAAGTTTAATTTCGGGAGATTAAGAGGCGTAATCGATAAATATTTCCATTTTTAAACTACTTGATCATCCTGCTTGAAAATTGGTAGGCATGTTCCTTTCATGAAATAGAGTTCCTCTAACAAAGAGTAAAATGAAAATTGACCCCGAAAGATGTTTGCGAGGGGTCAAGAGGAGTTACAGAAAAAATTCCTGTTTTTAATTGTTAGACCCATATACTTGAAATTTGTTAAGCATGTTTCTTTTGTTGAATAGGGATCCACTAAGAATGCATTTTAAGCAAATCAAGTTCTGGGGGGGGGGTGCAGGGGGTTACTGGAACGTATTGACAAAAAAAATTCCTTTTATCGAGCTACAAGGACTATAATAATGAAATTTGGTTTGCATTTTTCTTTTGCTGAATTGAAATCTGCTAAGAGCGGTTATTTTGGAAAACGGCTCTCAACGGGATTACGGGAACGGGTATTGATAGTAAAACTTTGTTTTTTTCTGTTAGATTTAGGCTTGAAATTTGGCTTGCATGTTCAATTTACGGAGTAGAGATCCACCGAAAATTGGTTTTGCGGGAATCCCCTTGGTTTTTGGGTTACGAAAGAGCAAACATCATTCTATACTTCAATTTTAGAGATTTTTAGAAAATACAAATTAGATGAGTTCTGTCCTTTTTTTTTTTTTTTTTTTTTGTCAACAGGCGACAGTTAAAGGTATAAGTATATTTTTCAATACAATCGAATTCTTAATATGCTAGGACTTAGATATCAATAATTTATACATATATATAATCAGTAAAAATTTATAAAACATCATGAAATACCCAGCGAAGAGGGCGGGTAACGGCTAGTATATATACAAGGGGTGATCAAATGAAAAGGTACGAAACGACATAAAAATGAAACAGTTAAATATTTGCATATTCCGCCAAGGGAGAATGTAGCGAGACATCTCGGGATGCCATTGGAGACTCTGACTGGGATCGCGGATCATGCGCGGGTGCCCTCATGCGCAGGAGGAGAGCAAAGGCTCTTATAAAAAGCGGCGTCTAAATGATGCGAGCACAGAATTATTCGAGCACAGAAAAAGCATTAACTCCGATGTGTACTGTGAGACACTCCGACGCCTACGCAGGTCCATCAAGAACAAAAGACCGGGGCTGCTCACGGAGGGTGTGGTTCTGCTCCATGATAACGCGCGTCCACACGTCTCCAGAGTCCCACAAATGGAACTGGACAAGTTCCAATGGGAGACGTTGGACCATCCGTCCTACAGTCCGGACATGTCACCCTGCGATTTCCATGTGTTTGGTCCACTGAAGAAACACCTGAAAGGAAAGCGCTTCAACTCGGACGACGTACTCAAGGACACTGTGAAGGACTGGGTCTCGTCACAGCCACAGGAATTCTGGGAACAAGGAATCCTGCGGCTTGTTCATCAGTGGGATCGTTGTGCTCAGTCCTATGGTGTATATTTTGAATAAAGTCTACATTTGTACCCACCGTGTCGTTTCGTACCTTTTCATTTGATCACCCCTTGTATATATCAGTTATTCTTTTCCTATCTAAACGCTTAAAATTGCTCAAATCTCGGCATTTCGTTTCTCTGAAAAACGTAGTCTCCTTCCCTCAAGTTAAGTAGGTTAATACTGTCCCGTAGTAAAATCTATTCAACACACCTGAGATATACAAAACATGCAAAATTGCACAGAACAATTGTGGTGCTTTTTCTCAAAAATTTTAATTTGCTGAAAAATTCTTTAAAAAAAAGACAACCTTACTTTCTAATTTAAAGATTTCTTTCTGATTTCTAACTACTATTTTTTCCAGATTCCTTTTTTGACTCATTTCTTCCTATATATATACACACACACACACACACCGTTTTAAAACTTCCATTCTACTATTACCCCCCCCCCCTTACAAAATACAATACAATTCTCACACATTTTTTCTTAAATCACTCCAAGTCATAACTTCTAATTTTTTCACATTTCTGTTAAATCCCAACTCAGGCATTACTATCCAAGGCATACGTTTAGTTTATGCGACTGAATATTAACGTCTCCCTATTCAGCCACACAAAGGCTTTTGGCGACGGACCTCGCAATTTTGAACCATGGTCAAGTGACGAGGACGGCACCTGAACTGGTACCCCAATCTCCTAACTTCCACACCACACCAACGGGAGGACGTTTGAGCCCCGACAGATTTAATATGCCTCTCTACACGGCGGGTCTTCAGCGGCACCAGGCTCGAACTCAAGAAATGCCAACCAAGAGTCCGTGACCTTGACCACTAGGCTACCATAGCTTCTAATTTTATAAGAGACTAGCTGGTATACCCGTTCTTTGCACGGGTGAATTGAAAAATAAAACAATATAGATTGAAGGATAAAGAAGTTTTTAGTAAGGTTAATTTTACGTGAATTGCACAAATTAAACAAAAAAGAAAATAGAAAAGAAATTTTTTTGCATATCTCAGCTGAACAAAAAAATCATATTTGTTCAATTTTAAGTCTGTAGGTTTAATAGCTGATTACAAGGATTTCTTTTTTATTTATTACGCTCCCTTATGGGTCAATTTTTGAAAACACCCTAAACTCTCTGATCTTTGCTCAGCAAATGTAACATATTGTTACAAATTTTGTGTAACGAACGCTTAAAATATTGTGAATAATTTATATTTGGATGTGTAATACGTTAAAATTACATTCTGTTGTATTTAATTTATGTTAAAATTGTAATATTCACAAGCAATGCTGTTCCTTACATTATAATGGCGATTCAATGGAAACATAGCGAAATGTTGGTGGTGCTGATAGAGTCAGTTTGGCGTCACTTTTGGCGACCATAATGGCAACTTGGCGATTGATTGAACGGTGTAGAAGTTGATGCTGTAGTGACACCTAGTGGGGACATGCAACAAAGAGGATAGCACAAAAACCTTCTCCACAATATGTATATATATATATATATTTACATGCCAATTTTCATAGTGATAGGTTGAACGGTGTTAGAGGGAAGCGAAACCATACATATAAACATCCATTCATATATATAGAGAGAGAGAGACTTATGACTTAAGATTTCTACCATATTTAAGAACATGATAAAAGGAATGAGGAATTATTTTGTCTGCGTGTGGATAAAGGTTTGCGATTAAGATTTATATCAGTCTATATCAGTTTTTTGAGTACTCTTTTAAGGCTAATCTGCCAATTATTTATGTTCAATTTTTTTAAATATTTTTATTTCAAAAAAGAGGAATTTCTTTTATTAAAATGTGTTGTTAAGTCTCATTTTTCCTTTTTGATTTAATTCAATTTTTAATACATAAAATCATTCACTTTTAATAAAAATTTTTTTATTAATCTAAGTAAATCACTGTTTCCTTATAATTTTTGTTGATTATTATTTTTTAAATTTCAGATTTTATTTCTTCATTTAACAGGAGTAGTTTTGGAAAATTGTATATTTTGTTTGATTATGAGATAGAACTTTAGCAATTTAAGAACAGATTTGCTTAGTTTATATAAGAAACCATTAAGTTAAGAGTAAAAACAAATTATCATGATCTCACTGATTCCTTTCGTGGAAAAATGAAAAATGTAGAAATAAGATTGGATTTAAAATTATTTTTTGAACTTTTTTAAAGTTCAAGTTAAGGGTTTGGTATTCTGTATATATGGATCTGCTAATCTAAAAAAAAAACTTAATTAAAAAACCCGATTTTTTAAATCATTTTTCGTTTGCCATGCTCAAGAAATTTTAATCTTTTAAGTTTAGAGGTACTTTGAATATAGTTTTAATTCTAAAAGAAGAAAGTCACACACACACACATAAACTCTTCAAAGCCAGTGTCCGAATATCTGAATAGTTCGCACAAAATTCACACTACAAAATGTCTAAATGCATGTGATAATACGAGGAATATCGTTGACAATCAAGTTCTGCTGGTTTTTTTAATTTGGTATCTCCGTAATTTAGAGTGTTCTTTATGTCATCCACTTTTGAATTTATTCCTTCTTTATAGAGAAATACCGAGCAGTCATATTGGTAAAATCTTCCACATAGGTGGTCATCTGTAGCTGGCGGAGTACACGGGTTTCCAATTCTGACAAAAATTTGAAATTTTTTTTGCGTATTTGTGATACGATACAGTATCCCCTTAACTTGATTTAGTCATGCTGCACGTAAGTTGCTTTTCTCAAAGATTATATCTTATTGCATGCCGATGTATTGGTCGGGCCGCAAGAATGTTCGTTTCGGGCCACATGCGGCCCGCGAGTGTGACACCCCTGCCCTACACCCAACTCTTTAGTTGCCACAATATTCGAATCCACGATTCGACAACACCGGCCATGAGTTTGAGACCTTTGCCACTCGACTACTGTGACCACAAAAAACAAAGAATAAATAAATATATGTTCAATCGAAATGTATATGAAATGTTTTGCGTTGAATTTTCTCGCTACTGATGACTTCACATAAAGTCATTAAAATTACACAAATGATTTTTCAACGGCTGTATTTTCTCTATCGCTTCTATTGGATTACTTATCAACAATAGCTCTATCTATAGATAATTAGATGCAAGTTTTTGTATCAATTTCAAAGTAAGTGATTCTTTTTAAAGGAAAATGCTTGTTTTTTTTGTTTCTGTTGCATCTCCAACTTCAACATTTCATTCACTGTATCTTTTATATGTATAACATGTTAGGTGTTTTATTGTCGAAGCATCTCAGTGGTAATGATCGCGAGCTTGGGGCTCCGATATTGTTTTTGTTGAGTCGTGTGCTTGAATCCCGGTGCCTTGAAGACCCTCTGCATAGAAGGCTTGATGCACGTTAAATCTGTCGAGGCTGGAAGTTCTCACGTCAGGGCCGTTTTTAACCTCCCCGGCGCCATAGACACTTCATGTTGTTATGCATCCCGCTCCCCCATATTTCCAGAGCACCCCACTCCTTCATTTCTTATCTTGCCAATTTAGTTCGGGATGAATTTTCCCTTAACACTCTCTTACTCTTAAACTTTCTTTGTTTTTGCTCTTTAAAGAGTCTTTCCATTATCCACCATATATAAACCCTCCGTATCCTGGACCGGCAACCGTAAGGAAAGGATAGTGGCATGGTTTGGCCACTTTTGTTCATTTCTTAACTTACGGTGTCACAGATCACCCACCAAACCTTTTGGAAGTTAGTACAGTAAATTAATTAAATCGTTCGCTATTACAGTATAGTGTATACATTACTGTTTTTAACTTGTTAATTATCTTTTTCATTGCATATTGCTTTACTATTTTTTTCTTTATACATCATTGTTCTTTGTTAAGTCACTGTTTTGTACTTGGTACATCAAAGGTTTTCTTCAGCTTTGATCATTGAAAACCTTCACTGCATCATTATTATCGATTTCCATTATAAAATGATTTTGAGTACACAGCAACATCAAACTGTTAAGCTTTTCTTTTTCCATGGTAGATATCATTTTAGACTTTACTCTCTTAACGGCCCAAATGCTTCGCTCATGACTCGATAGGCAATGGTACGTTAGCTGTAATTTTAATTTTTTTTCTTCTCTTTTTCACCCTATAATTTTTTCTGCCCCCTAATCTTTTGCGTCCTAGGCATGTACTTAGTGCTTAAGCGGAAAAGCGACGCTGCCACATGTTCATCATAGTGCCAAAATTTAGACTGAGGTGCCTTCTCAGACATCGTCCTCGTCACTTGATCATGATTCAAAATTCCATTTGAAGTCTGTTATCTACAACCATGGAGTTACTTTAAAATCCGATATAAATATACTATTCAATCAAATTAAAGCATGATCTTTGTACTTGCTATTATTATAATTTATTCTCTTTCAAACACCATAATTGTCAAAATATAAATATTTTCTAGAAATCAATAATTAATTTGGTGTGATTATTTAGTATTTCAAATTTCAGTTTGAAATATTAAGTAGTTCCACTGAGAGTTCAGAAGAACTTTGAAAATTCTATTAGGGGATTTCTTCTTTTAGTTTTAAAATGAAAGAAGAAACGCGTAAATATATAGATTTCCGAAGAAATATTTCATACAAACAGATTTCATTGCATCCATGATTGCAATGAATCTGATGTTAGCAACAACTTTTGTGCTTCAAACATATAAAAGAAAATAATCTAAATAACTTTAAAAAACGAAGACGAAATTTGCGTCCTAATAGCGCTTTTTTTACACTACGTGAAAAACGCTCTAAAAACTATCTTGAAATGGCAATCTGCTATGGTATTCAGAAGATGAATTTTATGAGAACTTGTGTTCTTTTCTTTTTTTTTTTGAAAAAATACGTATTTTATTATAAATGAATGCATAGTTTCAAAAATTTTTAATTTTCAAAAAGATTTAAAATTAACTACTTTATATTGTGTTTGTTAAATTATTGGAAAAAATATTAATAGATTTATATTGAAAGAAAACTATATGGAATCATTTAACAAAAAGATATAGTTCTTAAATAAGTAAATTTGAACCTACAAGAACAATATCAGAGAAACTGTTTAAAGATAATTGCTAGCGTGGAGTAGATGTGGGGTGCTAATTCATACGTCTCAACATCTTTATTCGCCCATAGTTCAATATTGCAAGGCGTATTGATTATACATAGCGAGCTTTAATGTCGGACAGAAAAGACACTGTACAGCCGGAAGTTTTTATTACAACAATTTCTTAAACGTCTTGAGTTTCAGTAATTTAATACCTGCATCTAAATATCAAGGCTTAAGAATTTACTTACATTTATAACCGATACTCAAAAATAACTCCGGCGGCTAGCTCAAATAATTTTAATTGGTGGTACATCCTAATTGAGCAGGGTTACAATTACATAAAAACAGGAAAATACTATAAAAATACAAAGGGGTTTGCGCGGGAGGACATTGGCACATCCTTTCTTCCCTGAGGTGGCAGGCTGACTGGTTAAGTGTTCACATGGCCAGGAGAGGGCGCTCTATTACCATTCGTTACACTCCCCCTCTGGTTCCTAGGTATCGTCCTCGATGAGGAACCAGCAGAGTTGTCTTTCCTGGGTCTTCCCCTTTTTCTGAGAGGCATCACTGGAGTGGCGTCCTTGTCTATGGATGGACGAAGAGCAGATGAATGATAAGGTCCGAGAACCTCATGTGGGTTGTTTGTATTTGCCACTTCATAAGTCGTCGGAGAGCGTTGAGTCACAATAATATAAGGCCCATCTCTTTCAGGCATGAATTTAGCTGTTTTCTTTCGGGCAGCATTGTTAAGGGGGTGAAGGGTTACCCAGACCTTATCACCTGGATGATACAAGGGACTGGGACGATGTCTTTTATCATAGAAGGCCTTTCGCTGATCTTGTTTCTCGTCAATTCTTGGTTTTGGAATCAAAACAACAGGAGAGGCGTACGGAGA
This sequence comes from Trichonephila clavata, assembly GCA_019973975.1. Classification (NCBI taxonomy): domain Eukaryota; kingdom Metazoa; phylum Arthropoda; class Arachnida; order Araneae; family Nephilidae; genus Trichonephila; species Trichonephila clavata. The sequence continues at coordinate 73,146 of BMAO01000027.1, forward strand.
TTCACATTCTACTACGATGCCTTGTTGCAGCAGAGAATCTAGCTCTTTCTTCAACAGCTCCTTCCTGGCTGGCTTCATCCGGTAGGGAGGCACTGAAATTGGTCGGTTGTTTTCAGTGTTGATGCTATGTTCGATAAATGGAGTAGCTTCTCCCCCTACTTCGAAGATAGAGTGATGATTTTTAAGCAAGCTATCTAGTTCCATACGCTGAGAACCAGGGAGTTCTTGACCTTCATCTTCCAGTAATTGACAGTTATTTATCGCCACAGGAAGTAAATTAACAGATGTACTCTGGTAAGGCGTTACGAAATTGTACGATTTTCGGGAATTGCCACAAAAAGTCCAACAGTTCTTTCTGAAATTTAGTACTACTCCAGCATTTTTGAGAAAGTCAACTCCAAGTAGAGTGGAGTTGTTTTTGGCATCAGGCAAAATAATGAAGGGGGTTTTAAACTTTCTGCCTTCCAGAAGGACGGTTTGAAATGTACGTAGAACTTCTTTCTGAGTAACGATTCCATCAGCAAAGGATAGGGATATGACTGTCTTCTCAAAAGCAGCTCCTTGTTGCCGAAGGATACTGTAAAGAGTTTCTCCTGCAATCGAATGACTTGCACCACTGTCCGCAAATGCAGTTCCTGAGACTCCATTTATGCTGATCCTAAGTACAGCATTTCTGTTGGAAGGAGAGAGACTGTTAACTCGCAGAATTCCAAAGTGAGCTGGACCACCCTTTGAAGGATTACAGTCAGGGCATTTTGACTTGATGTAATCGGGCTTTCCACATCCATAGCAGGACAGAGGAGTTCGGCTTTCAAATTGCGAATGCCCTTCAAATGGTTTTCTTGGTGCTTCCTTTGCCATATACCCCGTTCTTATACTACTTTGTTTATTTATTTTTGAGGGGAAAGAAGTTCTTCTTACGTCTGGTAAAACTTTATGTTTCGACGTCTTACCTCGAGCAATTTCATAATCGTCTAATTTTTGTACTAGCTCAGATGAGCTTTTAATATCTCCCCAGATATCCACGAAGTGTTCCTTAACGTCCCTCGAAACTCTTCTCTTAAGCTGATCAGTAAGTACCAAATCCTTAAGGGAGTTAAAGTCTTTCACTTCTAGGCTATGTAGCCATTCTTCTAAGAAATTGTTTAGCTCATACGCGAAGTCCTTCCACAGAGCTTCGGGTTGTTTTTGATGAGTACTGAACTTAATTCGAAACGATTCAGCACTTAACTTGAATCTTTGGAGCAGCACTTGCTTAATGTGCTGGTAATTTCCTAATTTCTCTTTAGGTTCCCGCAAGATAATATTGGAAATATCAATAGGTAACATAGGTAGAAGGTGTGTTATATAATCGACTTCTCCTATGTTAACTTGCTCACACTGTCTTTCAAATATTTTTAGATAGGTGGAAATGTCTGAAGTTTCCACAAATCTGGGTATGAGGTGCTGGATATTTATTTTCTCTGCGGCAGCACTAGTGTTAGTTGAAGAAGAAGCAGTCATGCTTAACTTCATGCGTTCTAGTTCTAAATTCAGTTCGTCTCGTTTTCGTTTGTATTCATTTTCCTCACGTTCTGCCTGAACCCTCGTGTTAATAATTGTTTCTAGAAGAGTTTTAGTAAACTGTTCATCATAGTCTTTCGAAGTAGTGATTAAATTTTTAAAATCTATTATTCTCATTATTTCTCCTACTTCGAGGCCCAATTCTGTAGCTAGTGTTTTTAAGTCCTCTTTGCGCGCTTTAGCAAGATACGCCATTGTTTTTAACTTTTGAGGGGGAGGGTCAATTATAAAATCCGACAGCCACAAATTAAATGCAGTTGATTTAGTTTTAAAATAGTTAACCTTTATAACTGAGCATCAACTAATCCCTAAAATAATAAGAATTGGATATTCGAACACAATACTATTAAAAAAATATATATTATAGATGTTTGACAGGATAGAAAATCTAAACTTCGAAAACAAAATGAAAATTCAGATAAACAGAAATTCTGATGCACTTAGCCAAAACAACATATAAACTACTCCTTTGAAGGAATAAAATACTGTTTTGTAGATATTTGACTGAATGCAAAAATTTAGCTTTGAAAATAAAAATAATTCACATATAAAAGAAATTCTGATGAAATTCAAAGTCGAAACAAAACCTATGCATGAATCTTTGAATAAAAATAAAAATACTTTTCTACTATACTTACTGTTAACAAAAAAAAATAATTTCTTTCATTTAATTCACATATATTTTATATATGATCAAAATTCTTTAATATAGTTAGAAATAAAACACAATTTCATAACACTAAAATTCAATAAAAAAAAAACAGATGTGTAATTATAATACTAAATAGGAAATATCAATTTCCGGGACACTCTGGCGTCATAAGTAACTTAAAGAGTCAACAAAAAAAAAGTGAAAAATATCGAGGATAAACAAGTTTTACAAAACGAACAGCGGATGCTGAATTCCGAGTTTCCAAGTAAAATGAACAAGAGAAAAATAAAGAATGTCTGATTTTCACCAGGCAAGGGGTGAGAGACAGAAAATCGGGTGGGGGACCCTTAGTAACAAAACGTCTTGTTCGTGAACGAAAACAAGCAGTGAAAGCTCAAGGTCAGAAGTGGGGGTAAGAAGTTCCCCAAACAAGTACACTAATAGTCATAAATCACAGGAAATGAACAAAAGTAAAAGAGTTTCCTTACTAGGGAATTACTCATAATGAAATAGACTAATAAATCATGGTTATTATATATTTATACCATAAAATATAAAAACACAAGTAAAATTCAATAAAAGATCAAAATGAATCAGAAACAAAACAAAAGAAAAGAAACTTAGCTGATGCTCCATGAAGACGAATGCAATCCAAAGTTTCTAATTTCCCGGTAGGAAATATAAATTTTCTAGTAATCCGAAAATTTCTTCGTAGCCGGTATCTACAATTTCAGAAATTACTTTTTTAAACTTCTTCATGAACTAGCAGTTCAGAATATTGAAGATAACTTTGTTAGACTAGTAGTCATATTAAAATTAAATAATTATTCGGGCCGTAAGTTGGGCGACATTTTTATAACCGATACTCAAAAATAACTCCGGCGGCTAGCTCAAATAATTTTAATTGGTGGTACATTCTAATTGAGCACAGTTACAATTACATAAAAACAGGAAAATACTATAAAAATACAAAGGGGTTTGCGCGGGAGGACATTGGCACATCCTTTCTTCCCTAAGGTGGCAGGCTGACTGGTTAAGTGTTCACATGGCCAGGAGAGGGCGCTCTATTACCATTCGTTACACATTTACTTATAAGAACAAACTAAAAATGCATGAAGCTCTACTAAGTAAACTTGTTCGTAGTTAAATTCAAAAGTATCCGTGATTAAAAAATGTATGAAGAAAACATTTTCTCTGAACTTTCTTCAGAAGTTTTTACATAACGAATTCTTATCTCTGAATTCAGATAAGAATAAACAAAAATGCATATCATTCATCGTATAGTTAACGGTGTTCTTGATAACAAAGTGGAAAATTGCTTTGTTATATCAAATTTAATATCTGTATAATGTGTCCGGTATACAATACTTCTAGTACTTCATCGCACAAGAGATTTAAAAAAAACTATAATAATTTCATTCTTTTTTATTTAAAAAAAAACAAATGTATGTATTAAAAAAAAGTGTCATACACGATTATTTATTAAAATTTTTTCTTATATTTCAATCTAGATAGGAATTTCATATTATTACTAACATGCACTTAACAATTGCCATGACTCAAGAAATCTTACGCGATTAGTTACCTCACTCCTTTATCTAGACATTGGAGATAAATAATTTTTACTGTTTAATTTCACCAAATACTGCAAAAAAAGAGATATACAAACAAGTAAAGTACGGAATTCGAAATATTGCGTTTTCCAAAATTAAAAGCCCACGCAGCTATGTTCTAATTTATACCAAAATTTCAGCTTTTTCTTGTTGTTGTTCCGAAGCGTTGGTTTTACCTTTCGTTCAGTACTTATTGAGAAAATCGATTAAATATATAATATTTCCAATTGAACATAAGTGAATCAATGCAACCCCCTTCTTCTTAGCTATCATTTCAATTATTTTTATTTTCTCCGTTTTCAGCTAAATCAACAACCTTAATATCATATCACAACATACATTTTTAACATTCCTCTTCGAATCATTTTCTGTTCTTTCGTGACAATCTTTTTTGAAAATGTTGAAAGGTTATATATTTATTTCATACGAAGATGAATATAAGCTTGAAGTTAATGCTAATGAAATTAATGCTATAATTTATGTTTGCAAAAATATCTACAATAAATAAAAAGATTGAAGTGTCTGTTGTACATTCAAATTGTGCTTTACTAAACGCATTTAAAGGCAAACGGCAGTGTATCAAAATCAATAAATTTTGTCTGTCTGTTTGTTCTCATGTAATCTCGGAAATGGCTGGCATCGATTTTAAAATTCTTCAGCAATGGAAAGTAAATTATTTTAAGCAGGTTTAGGTATAGTTATCTCCATATCGGAATCGGAACTATATGGGATAAACTGTATGACGTTGCTTACTCTGCGCCAAGTTATGGCCAGTGACAATTTCATTTGGCAATAATGGAAATTTATAAATTTACCTCACATTTGTAACAAATCAACATGTGCGTAATTTAGCATCTTTAACAAAGCAATTTTAAATGGTTTTATTAAATCTATACATTTATTGACGTTCGGTTGTTTAATGTCAAACTCAAACTTTGAAAATCACGTAAGTTGGCTATTTAGAAGTTCTCTATCCTCAAACAACCCAGTTATTTTATCTAAATTTTCCCACTTTTAGAGGAAACGAATAAAGTTTAAGGAATTCTCATGTGATATGAAAATTTATAGTACACTTAACAAGTTTCATAAAAGTTTGATTTATCGAATATTTTATTATTTTGAATTTTGTTTAACCTAATTATAATATTTATTTCCTAAATTTTCACTTATACTGAACCTAGATATTTTGAAGATATATACTAGATATTACTATAGAGGAAGCCATACAATGTCACTCGCCGAATAAAATTAGGGAGCTTTACGCAATACTTATTTCATCTTCGGTATTTCTAATCCTCAAACCTTTTGGAATAAGTACAAAGACTACATGGCGGAAGATATTTTGCGACGATTGCTGCAAGTACAAGCAAATATGCCTTTCAACGAAACGCAATAAAGATTTTCAGAATGGTTGGGAAGAAGCTACATGATTAGTCCTGGACGTGTCGACGTAAATAGCTATGATAATGAAATTGCTTGAGAATTAAACTACGATTTTATAGTATTGCAACATCAAGTAACAGAATTTATCCCTCAATTAACTCCAGAACAAAGTAACGTTTTCCAACAAGTGTTACACAAAATAGTATCCGGCAGTAGTGCACTCTTTTTTTCTCGACGCCCCTGGAGGAACCGGAAAAACGTTTTTGCGAAACTTATTATTAATGACCATCAGAAAAACCTAGAAGATAGCAGTTGCTATGGCTTCTTCTGGTATAGCTGCGACTTTACTGACCAACGGTCGTACTGCACAATCCGTTTAAAATTATCGCTTAATCTTGCATTTGAAGATAAACTCATCTGAAATTTCAGAAAAAATAGCTCTCAAGGCAGGATGCTTCTACAATGTAAGCTTTTAGTGGGGGTCGCTTTATTATAAATTGGCTGGTGAATTCTGAAAAACTCTCCCTGTAATCCAGAGGTGGTACACCGGCAGATGAAATCAGTCTCTATTAAGTCATCAAGCTTATGGGCAAAAGTTGAAAAATTCAGTCTGAAAACGAATATGAGAGTGCATCTTCTTAATGACGTAGATTCGGAACATTATGCAGAGACGCAATTGAAAATCGGTTATGGATGTTTGGACGCAAATGCTGGAGGTTATATTTTACTTCCAGAGAGTTTTGTATTGTAGAAGAGAGAGAAAATGATGTAAATCTTATTGCTCAAATTTACCCGGGCTTGCAACAAAATTGAAATTGGGATCAGTGGTTGCGCGAAAGATCAATATTGGCGCCTAACAATGACATTGTCCATAAAATCAACATTGAAAATTAAACGACGTGTGGGGGAGGGGGAAATGAAGAAATATTTATCAATGAATACAATCATGGATAAAGGACAAAGTACTTCATATTCCACAGAGTTCTTAAATTCTCTTGCACTTTCGGATGTGTGTACCCTCAGATAAACTTCAATTAAAACTAAATGTACCATTTATACTTATGCAAAATCTCGATGCTCCTCGACTATGTAAAGGAACGAGGCTTTGTATCACAAAACTGATGTAGAATATACTTGGTGCCAATATTTTAACATATGTCATGAAAAGGGATAGTGTTATCATACCTCGAATTCCAAGTATCCCCACTGATCTACCGTTTCAATTCAAAAGAGTTCAATTTCCAGTTTTACTGTTGCTATTAACAAAGCTAACATTTAAGGTAGCAGGGGTGCATTTGGAAAAGCAATGTTTTCCCCATTTACAAAAATGGTCTCTTAAATGATTTTTTTAAATAGAAAATAAAAACAACGCAAAAATATAAAGTCTCATTTATAAATATAGAAACAATTTTCGTAATAATTTTTCCTTTATGTAGCATGTTTTTATAACCATTTTCATGCATTGTCATCCACTTCTGAGCTATAGTCCAAATTTCAAGTCTCTAGCTCATCGGGAAGTTAGTTTAAAATCAATTACAAAATTCCACCCGGATAGACAAGAAAGCGAGTTAAAAAACATGGTAAAATATATTTATAATCCGTATGTGTCTAAGATTTTTTATATGATTAATTAATATTCATAATTTTGGCTGGAGTCTCTTGGATTTGGCGGTATTTATTTAGATCTGAAGGTGAGATAACGATTTAATTCTGACAAACAGTTTAATTTGGTCATCCTTTTACTTTGAAGAGAAGGTCACGTGTTATCTATACTTGATTGTTATTCGTTTTTTAAAATTTGCCGATGTTTTTAAAAAGGCAGACGATTTTTTTAGATTAACCATTTTCTTCTTTTTTTATGAAAAATTACTTAACGATTTGGATTCGCAAGTGTTCACATTTTTCGTTGAAAACTTTTTTCTTCTTGCTTTCATGCTTGTTACTCCAAATTATAATGAGCAGTATGTCTAAGAAATAAGATTTTGGTTGTTTTTTCATGATTTGAAACGAAAGAAAACTAATCCTGTGAAGCATTGTCCTGTGGAAAAAGAATTGATTGCTGCAAATGTCGAATGTACGGTCTGCAAGAATGCTATCTGTTAGGCTTAAGAAAAAGGAATTGAATGATGGATATGTTTAGGATTGCTGAAAGAAAGGAATGAATGATTTTCGTATTAGAAAGTCTGTATAAAGGAACAGTTAGTTACATGAAAGCAGGATAAGTTTGTTTTAGAGTTTGATGACGAATATGTAGAACGAAATTCGAGCCGCGATTTCGTTTCTTTTGTAACTGATGTTTCAAAGAAAACAGTCGTGGATTAGACGAGTGTCAGTAGAGAAATGTGTAGGAAATAAATGTGTTTGAATGTTCTATACGCGGAGGTTCTGATGTGTTTGTAGAAATTGACGCAAGCATGTTAAGAAAATATCCAGCAATCCAATTGAAATACTTTTATTTTTCCTGGATGCTACAAGAGAATTTACCATCCATCCGAGCCTCTACAGCTGAGAAACTTCTCTTCTAAGTGACGGTAAGCTTTTATTAATCTGTTATTTTCTTAATTTCAATACATGCTTTTTCCCATTAAGAGCATTACATTTTGTATTTCTACTTGATATTGTTTTTTTTGTTTAGTTTCTATATTATTTTACTATCCGAGAGCAACTATCGATACAAATCTGTGTTTGGCGACAGCTTATAGTCGCCAAAAAATTACCAACTTCGTGTGAAGTGACATCGAAACTACATAATCAAAGAATTCCTAATGATTGCCATTTATTCTGAATATTGTGTCATAAATAGTTACGCGTGTTCTTTTAAAGGACACAGAAAAAAAAAATCTTCCATAGAATAAAACGGAATTGTTTGTTAAAATTTTAAAATAATATACAATTAATATGGAATTGAACTTCATATACTTTTGAGCAAGGAAGTGATTTGCATGTAGTAAAGGATAGATGAAAACAAATGCATAAATGAATAAGTTTATGAAAACGATTTTTAAAACTAAAAGTGGAAGAAAAATGAAAATAAAGTATCTTTACAAAAAAAAAAATTATAAACAAAAAATAGCCATATTTTTGTTTTGGAAGCCCGTAAAAATGTAACAAAAAACACCACCAAATGTCAGTTATAATATATTAAAATAGTGGTAAACCTACCGTTATATCTGGAACTAGCCGTTACCCACCCGCTTCGCTGGGTATTCCATGGTGTTTTATAAATTTATACTGTTTATGTATATATATATATATAAATTATTGATATTTAAGTCCTAGCATTAATAATTAGATTGTACTGAAAAATATACATATACCTGTAACTGTCGCCTCTTGATGGAAAAAAAAAGGTGCAAAACCCATCTAATTTGTATTTTCTAAAAATCTCTAAAATTGAAGTATAGAATGATGTTTGCTCTTTCGTAACCCTATAACCAAGGGGATTCCCGCAAAACCAATTTTCGGTGGATCTGTACTCCGTAAATTGAACATGCAAGCCAAATTTCAAGTCTAAATCTAATAGAAAAAACGAAAGTTTTATTATCAATATCCCCGTAATCCCGTTGAGAGCCATTTTCCAAAACAGCCGTTCTTAGCGGATTTCTATTCAACAAAAGAAAAATGCAAACCAAATTTCATTATTATAGTCCTTGTAGTTCGAAAAAAGGAATTTTTTCGTCAATACGTCCCAGTAACCTCCTGCCCCCCCCCCAGGGGTTGATTTCCGTAAAATACATTCTTAGTGGATCCCTATTCAACAAAAGAAACATGCTTAACAAATTTCAAGTATATGGGTCTAACAATTAAAAACAGAAATTTTTTTCCTATAACTCCTCTTGACCCCTCGCAACCCTCCTTAGGAGTCAATTTTCATTTTACTCTTTGTTAGGGGAACTCTATTCCATGAAAGGAACATGCCTACCAATTTTCAAGCAGGAAAATCTAATAGTTTAAAAATGGAAATATTTATCGATTATGCCCCTAAATCTCCCAAAATTAAACTTAGTAGCTGATATTCGCAAAACCCATTTTGTAGAGGTTTTCTACTTTACGAAAGGAATCTGCTTATCAAATTTCAAGACTGTACGTCTAATAATTCAAAAATGGGGATAATTATCTATAAAGCCCCTTAAATCCCGCAACGCCACTTGAGGGCAATTTTCACGAAACCCATTTTGTAGCGGATCTCTACCCTATTAGAGGAATCTGCTTACTAAGTTTCAAGACTGTACGTCTAATAGCTTAAAAATCGGAACTTATTACGCCCCTTCACCCCCCCCCCCTCAACACCCCTTGGGGGTCAATTTTCCCAAAATCCATTTTGAAGCGGATATTTATTCCATGAAAGAAACTTGCCTACCAATTTTCAAGCAGGTAGGTGAAGTAGTTTAAAAACGAAAATATTTATCTATTACGCTCCTTAATCCCCCGCAACGCCACTTAGAGGTCTGTTTTCACAAAACCATCATGCTTATTATCTGATCTACTTACTTATCTACTCTATGAAAAAAATCTATTTATCAAATATAAAGACGGTGCGTCTAATAGTTTAAAAAGGGAAATAATTATCTATAACGCCCCTTAAGTCCCGCAATGCCACTTGGGGGCAATTTTCATGAAACCCATTTTGTAGCGGATCTCTACCCTATGAGAGGAATCTGCTTAGTAAGTTTCAAGACTGTACGTCTAATAGCTTAAAAAATCGGAATTTATTATGCCTCTAACCCCCCCCCTCCCGCAACACCCCTTGGGGTAAATTTTTCCAAAACTTATTTTGAAACGGATATTAACTCCATGAAAGAAACATGCCTACCAATTTTCAAGCAGGTAGGTGAAGTAGTTTAAAAACGAAAATATTTATTTATTACGCCCCTTAATCCCCCACAATGCCACTTAGGGGGCTATTTTCACAAAATCCATCTGGTAGCTGATCTCTACTCTATGAAAGGAATCTATTTATCAACCGTAAAGACTGTGCGTCTAATAGTTAAAAAAAATGGAAGTAATTACCTATAACGCCCTCTAAGCCCCCGCAACGCCACTTGGAGGTCGATTTTCACCAAACTCATATTGTAGCGGATCTCTACTCTATGAAAGGAATCTGCTTACCCAATTTCAAGATTGTACGTCGAGTAGTTTAAAAATGGAAACAATTATTTATAACGCCCCTTAACCCCCAGTAATGCCTCTTGTGGTTCGAATTTCGCAAAATCCGTTCTTAACGGATGTCTACTCTATGAGAGGAACATGTCTACCAAATTTCAAGTCTGTAGCTGGAATAGTTCCGGAGAATTCGTGATTAGTCAGTCAGTCAGTGAGTGAGTCGTTTTTCTCCTTTATATATATAGATAATAATTTAACAAACAATAATTTTATAACCAAAGAAATGGATAATAAATAACAATTTAAGAATTGAATCGTATCTTATTTTGCCTTTGTTGTATAATTTTATTGAATTTCATCGAACAAGGGACGTTTAAAAATGCATTATTTAAAATTAAAATAAAGTGGAAATGCGTAGTTTGCAGCAATAATTAAAAGCACAGCCCTCATATTCTTAAAAAGAATATCCTAGTATTCACTAATGATATTGGAAATATCCATAATAGCACAAAATACAACAGAAGACTGAAGCAGCTCCTGAAGAATGGTTGCAATAAAAATGGTTAAATTTTAAAGAAATCGAATTAAAATCGTCCGAAATTAATAGGGTTCCCGCGGGAAAAAACAGAAATGAATTCTTAATGTACGTCATCCCCATGGCAACCACATTTCCACATGATAAAAATATCAAGAATCAAGATAACCACATTATAATGTTCTCGTATATCTTGGCGAACATAAACAACTTGGCGCGTAGTATTCGGATATCAAATTAGCACCGTAACTTGTTATAACAAAAAATATTTAGCATAAGTCAATAATGTTTACAAAACTAATTAGTTAATCAATATTAATAAAATAGACAGCAAACAGTTGGACACCAGAGTGATTCTACTTAAAAAATTTTTATTTAATAAAATACAATTCAATCATTTCAACAAATTTTGAGAATTTTAGAGTTCCTGTTCATATTATACGATTACAATTTCGGTTACTTACGTATTATCGCAACTGTTTTGGCGACATTATATGAAACGAAGCACATGGTTCCGAATGCAGTGCATACGGCACTTGCGAAATCGGGGTTTCCAACTTGACGAGTTATCTTGAACGCGTTAGCATTGTTGCGATAGTGCGTAAGTACTATGATTTGTGCAAAATAAGGAAAATAGACAAGTATTAAACAAAAGCACCATCATCAATTTATAGATGAAGTATGTTATTGTACGTTAGAAATTTTTGAATTAAACGTATATGGTACTCGAAAATGAATTTTTGAAGATAAAATAATTGAATTAAACGTTTTACCGCTTTTCCTAGAAAATAAATACTTCAACTCCCTATAGCATTCTCCTTCAGCATTATTGCCTAGGTAAACTGTGTGGATAAATTGAATTTCGATTTTTTTCACAACTTTAAATAATTTGATTCACAGTAAAATGTATTTGATGTTAATAATTTAAAAATAAATATTTTCTGTTATCTTTTAAAAGTTGCAAACTAATTAAAGTTCAAAAAATTTTAAAGCATTTTTATAAAGCCATTATTTTGTCTCTTATGAATGATATTTATCTTCTTGAAGAAAAAATAATGATTTTTGTATGCATTAGTAAAAAATTGAATTGAAAAAAAAAATCTCATTTTTCTCTAAAATCGTTATATATATGACACAGCTTGTCATTAAATAATACAGTTTCACATTCTAAAAATGGTTTCAGTATCTGTGAAATATTGAAAAATAAATTATAGCTGCTGATTAATCAACTGTTGAATATTTACATCTAATCAAAAGGGCAAAATTTTATAATAATTTTTAAAAAAATTTCAACTTTATAATTTATACACTACTTTATATAATCGTAATCAAAAACTGTTCTCTAAATAACATCTAGGTTGAAATAGAATTAAATGTATGATGATGGAAATAGAAGAATAAATTCTGGATTGCTTTTAATTTTCATTACTAATTAATCATAAAAGCAATTTTTATTCAATATTTTGAAATACATAAAATACCATAAATATAATACCATGTAATTACCACCATACCAAAGATTTCACACACTGTTTTAAATTTCTATTATCTATAAAGTATTTTCACATGTCTTTGGAATTTTTTCTTCTGAAAAGAACATTTATAAACATTTGCATTTACATCCTTTCATGAAACATGACATTTCTCAATTTTTTTCTCTTGTTCATTAGCAGATAGTAATTTTTCGAATTAAAATTTTATATAAACAATGAAATATTATACAAGTACTATATAAAACTGAGTCTTTTTATCACATGTAAAGAAATCTCTATCATTCATGAAATATAAATTAAATGGAATAAATAAAAGATGAAATGAAAAACATATTTCTTACAGAAGTGAGATAGAACGATATTATCTTCAATGAAAAATTAAAAAGTGCACTGAATTATTATGAACATTTTTTACAATAACATACATAAATTTAACAACCAAGTATGAATATGCTTTAAATAAATCACTTGATGAAAAACTCAATGAATACTTTTTCGCGGAATTTGATTCAGTAATACTGATGTAGAAGTATCAAAATATCCAGAAATACCCGTTTCATTTTCTAGTGAAGATCAAATTCTGTTCGAAGTATGTAAGCGACTATAAAACTATAGTCGAGGAGGGTCATTTGTACACTTAGGTTCTCCATCTACCTCAATATTCAGATTTTCAAGTTCGTGATAGACATTCATCTGTTCGACATCACAAATAAGTGGATTACCTAGAAAGGAAAATAGTCTCATAGTTTTATTCAAAATCAATTTTATAGCTTTAATGATAAGAATACAGATAACAAGAGGAAAACAGATATTGATGAATATTTCCACATTTTTACAACAGCTATAATTTTTACTACGAAAACACTAATAACTAAAGAATAATTTATGAGATAGAAGTAGTTTTTTAAAGTTATAATTCAGTAGTGAAACTATTAATTATACTTGAATTTTTACTATCATCAATTTATTACATGAATTTATCAAATATATTAATTAGAAAATCAATTTTATTCATTTAAATTAGTTAGTATATATATATGCATATAGTATTTATAAACATTTAACCTGTCTCTTATTTCTAAGTTACGAATAAAAATCTATGCACTATTCTTACGAATAAAAATTCAGTTTTAATTTTGCTGAAATGAATAATACATGAATGGAATGTTAAAAAAAATTTGAAAAATCAAATCCAAATAATTTTTGTATAGAAATTAAGTAATTGCCATGAAAATTGTGTGAATACTCAAAAAGTGATTGAATAGTTTGAATTAAGATGTCATTAGAAATGGACCGGAGATGTCATCTCCCGCTGATGTGGCAATTTACTTTGGATTATTCTGTATTATTTTGTAGTATTCCCTGGTTCTCCCTGTTCTTACGATGCGGAGTCTTCTAAAAACACTAGAAGGCATGCATTCCCATATCATCTTTCGTTAGATGCTTTATTGTGGGCTTCATACCCTGAGGGCTGAACTCTTTGTGTATGTATGGTCTTACATAATCACTTTTTGTTACCTAAAATGCAAAACTGACTTTCATTACTAAATATGACCTTTTCTAAGTCTTTAACAGTCCATAATGATTCTTTGCCCACGCCAATCAGTCTAACATGGTTTTGAGCGAGTTTTGAAACCTCGTAATCCAATATCCAGCAGATTTACTTTCACAATTCGCTAGCTCACATTCTCGTTCGATGTCAAAATCCAATATTTCAAAATTTGTTAGGAATTGAGTAATTTATTTAAAGTGAAATCGTGTGCAATAACCCTGTCTTCAAGTAAAGTTGTTTTTCTCGAATCGTTCATATAGCTTCCTATTTGTAATAGAATTTGTTTCAGAGTATTTCTTCAATGTTCGTTCTCACGATAGAAAAAAGTGCACATAATACTTCAGTAATAATTTGTCGCATAGAATAACCTTCCTTCAAAAGTATTATTTTGTGTCTTCCATTATAAAGCAGAAAGGAAAATTTACCCATAATTCCAATATTATCCACCCTCACACTTCAAATTGCAATAATCAATTACTTTTAATACAGTAAAACAGCGGTTCTTAAACTTTCGATCGCCGCGCCTTCCTTTATGTATCGGCGTGACATCGACCCCCCCCCCCCAAGATTTGAACATCCCTCCCCGACTTAATATTCTTGATCAAAATACAAGTTCAAAAAGAGTTTTTTCACTGAAGACAATTTAGTGATATAGTCTAGTAAGGCACATCTTTCAATTTCTCCACGAGGCCTTTCAGAGTCTATAAAAGAGGGAAATCTCAACGTTGCATGAGTGACTCCGCAGACCCCTGGGGTCCACGGACCACAGTTTAAGAACAGCTGCACTAAAACATTCTGTTTTTAACTCTTCAATATTATTGCTCTCTAATTAGTTGGAGTACTGGAGCATTTCTCTTTGGTTGAAAAACGCAATACAGTTGACTCTCGATAATTCGAAGTTGAAGGGACCAATGAAAAACTTCGAATTATCAAGAGGGTAAGAAAAAAAACTCCTGAATTTTTTTTAACACATTTAAATTTTAAGCTATGTTTTTTTACATCAATTGTACGTATGTATAAAATTACTTTAAAATATTTTTAAAAAAGTACATATTATACAATATAAATGTTATACAGAAGTTAAGTCAGGTATTAATACAACACATTTATGTACTAATTCTCTTTCACGCCCCACCAAATCTCTTCCATTCCTTATTGAAAATTAAATCATTTCGCACGCGGTTCCCTCAAACACTGGTTTAACACCATTGGTTCTTCAAGGCAGGGTCCAGTGCCTCCCATGCCCCATTTGGTGGCTGTAAGTCACACAGATGAGCCATAAATAGTTATGTCAGTCCAACGCAAAAAGCACAATCATACCCATCACAAAAGGACCATCCTTTCTGAACATATGAGTAGCAAGGCCACGTGTTAAACGAAAGATGTGGAAGGCTGATAACAGGTGCGGTCAGAACTGTCCACTTGAAGAAGGAAAGCAATAAAAGTGTCTTTTCGCCTGAGGAACCGGGAAACACAAAGGAGGGGTAGCAGACAGATGGTCATCAAAGGGGCTACGTTACAGCGGAGACACGCAGAGACAATATAATACAGAACATGCAAGTTCCAACCTGTTCGTTACAGGACTCTAGATAGTAAGTGTTCGAATTGTCGAGAATTTTATAAGATAACTTCGAATTATATATATTGCGTGTTGTAGTCTAGCCGGCCACAGATTTTACTTCGAAATATTGAGTGCACCAAAATGTATTGTTTTAGTTCGAAATATCAAGAGTTTTTCTAGAGGCTGAGTATATACTTCAAATTAGCGAGAGTCGACTGTAACTTATTATTAAAGTTGTTTTGTGCTTGTCTTTTCAAAATATTGATAAAATTATTTACTTTACCATAAATTTTACGAAGAGATTTGAAATCAGCATGAAAAAATACATTAGAACTAATAACAATAGTTACGATAGGACGATAATTTCATAACGAAAAATGTAATAAATGTAAAATAGGCAAAAAATCGCATGTGTTCAGGACTTTTTGCCACCACTCTGTATAATGCCACTCGTTGCTGGGCTGTTACAGTTCCATTTAGGCGTGAAGTTGAGATCATGACGTCGCGCTACTGTGTTGTTTATTTGTCTTAAAAATTCTTTTTTATTTAGATATTTAGTTTTTTGACTTAGCATATAGATTTATTTCTTCCTTGGTGCTTTTTACTTGGCATTGGTAATTTTTGGTATATTTGGCATTGAATAATATTTTTCTAGTTTAAAGGTTATTATCTATTGTATTAAGGTAGTTTTATTCCTTACACTATTTTTTTTCTTGGCAAATATAGGGGAAGGTTAACTGTCCTTAAGGCTACGTTTAGCTCCACAATTTTAGTTCCCAAGGCTAAGAGTTTGTTAATACACTACCATCTTATTTTTTACATATACTGTCTTGTTATATTTCTATTTGTTTTGTTTTATTAGATTTATGGAAAATTAGTATATATATATACGTAAGGGTATTGTAAAGTTTTAATTATTACTAACACCCGAAACATCTAAATAAAATTTATTCTACATACTAATTAGTCTTTACATACATAAAGTTGTAAATAACAGCTATTAAAATTCCTTTTTGTTTTTGCTTTGCGAAGGTTGTAGATAGAAAAAACGCGAAGTATGGAGTGAATAGAAGCTCGCAATTGATTAAGTTCCTTCATTAAAAAAGTTTCTTTGCCTAAGAAATCCAAAATGAAATGATAGCTGTTTACAGACGTGACAGCCCTTCATGTCACACTGTTGTGATGCGGAGCCAGCCACATGTACTTTGCAAGAAGTGAAATACCACCCCTCACATTCAATGCTGCCAGAGTAAAGAAAGCTGAGGACTTGATCTTATTAGATTAAAGAGCAACTATAACCCGGTGATCATGAATTAATTGCAACAGTGTTGAAAATTACGCACGGAAAACTGCACATATCAAAGGTGTCAATAGGCTGGGTTCCAAGATCACTGATTCTTTTTCAAAAATAAAATAAGTTGTGACCTATCGAGAAATACTTTGAAGCAAGATGAAGATGAATTTTTTGTCACCTACTAACAATGGGCAATCTTAATTCTATCAATATCATCCAAATACCAAAGGGTTAGGATAGGAGTGAAAACTTAGCAGCTTACCATCCCGGTAAGAAGGCTAAGGTGCAGAAATCTATGGAGAATGTCCTGCTGTCTGTGTATGAAAGGCTGCCGAGAAGTTATCTGAAAAGAATTACTGGAGAGGATCAGACAATTTCTAGTGCCTGTTACTGCTGAATAAATTGCGTGAAGCTTTGATCAAGAAATAAGCACAGTATGATCTCCAAAGTAGTTCGTCTTCTTGCTCCGAGACGATGCATCTGGTCATTCATATCGAAGTGTGGTCGACGAAACAAAGAGATGTGGCTCTGAAATTGTAGCACATTTGCCCAATAACTATTTCTGATAAGCAGAACTTAAGCATCATTACGAGCAGTGCCGGTTTATGGAATGGGAGCTTGAGGCGCGCGCCCAAGAGACCGGGGCCCGGATAAGCTAGACTTAATCCAGTTTCCTGGTAATAAATTTTGATCTGCCAGTGCCAAAAGGCCTGTAGATCTTCTGCGCCCAGGGCCTGAAATTAGCTTAAATCGGTACTGATTACGGGATCGAAGGTTAGTTTTTTTTTTTTTTTTTATTACGGTTTTAGCAATAATTAAAACTTTATTCTCGTATTACTTATTAAAATTTTCTCTTATTTAAAACTCCAATATATCCAATAAGGTTAAATTGTGGAGGGGGGATGGATATCTCCTCATGAAATAAATCTCCGTGAATATACCAACTATAGCTTTTTTTTTATTAAATTAACACACAAAATAAAAGAACTTGTTTGCGGAATGCATTTCAAAAACAGAAAACTTTCACAACACATTAAAGTAAAACCTTATGTGGTAATAATACACATATCCATATCATATTGACATTGTATGTTTTTTTTAAAAAAAATCAGAAACATTTTATAAAAATGTATAATTTTTTCCCTTTAGTACAGGATACAAAAAGGGAATATATTGTATTAACATAAAGAAGAGACTCAAACAGAAATGAGTATTATAATAAAATGCAAAATATTTGCTACTTAAAACAATATTGGATTTTTCCCCACCTAAAAAAGTGACCCAACACATAGTGGAATCGAAGATTTGACAGAACAAATTACTTCATTCAAGAGACGGAACTATTGCTATTTGCTGAGTTCTACAATGACGACATTCGAAAAATCAGGAAACGCTGGGAAAAATTTGGATGATAACTAAGATAACTTTTGAACTAACAAATAAAATTAAATTTTCTATTCATTTTTAGTACGATTAACATGACAAACACTCTGTGCCTATTAGCTCTCGAAGGTTGAAACTTTTGCTGATCCCCTTTATAAATTGGAAATTTAGTTGATCGCATTTCTATTTTCAAAATACAATTTTACATTCAATATGCTTAAAAATTTACATAAAATTGTAATAACTTAACAATTTTAAGCTGTGATATAGTTTCTTATTAAATCAGCAGTGAAAGTCAATTTTTGTCTGATAATATATTTCATTTAATAATGAAAATTTAAAGGTAATTTTTTCTGGTTGTAAACCTTAAAGTGTTTAAAAAACTGAATACAATAAAATGAAGTTTATAAAATTTTGGAAAATATTTAGAAACAGTAACTTGATTTATATTCAAAACCTTGAAGAAATCATGGTTTGGAATTTATTATTCATCTTTTATTTATCAGAATCATGCGTGGATATTCCTACAAGAAGTTGTGCAATTACTTGTGGCACGCATTTAACAAAATTTCTTTTCCCATCAGATTGCATTGCTGCTTTGCCCTATCTGCTCTCCCTATCTAGTACTTATCGAATGCGTCTGGTCGGTGATTGGAGAACGACTGACCGGACATACATTATCAACTGCGGCACAAGATCAATTTTGACAATGCGAGTGTATATAGTGATTGCTTGAAAACAGTAATAAAGTAATTTGAAATATAATAATGGTTTTAACTTAGTTTCAGCTATTATCTACAGGAATATACAATTTTGTACTATAAGATGATTTTAGGAGTTCCAAAATAAAACTTGTGAGGGAGGGTCTTGGTGTTCGTTCATCAAGTGAAGGTTCAACTTTCTTTCTCACAAGCAATTCGCGGCCCGGCTGGGACTGTTCTCGCCCCTAATCTTTACATCTGCGGTAAGAAATGGGCCTTCGTGTCAAAGGTTGCTGGGGTGACACGTCCGGTTTGCATATTAGCGACTGCATGGTGTTTTGCACATGGCATCACCCTTAAACTTATCTGCCGTGAGAGGCAGGTCCCAGATGTCTCGTGGGGACGACACGTCACAATAGGCTGTACTCCATCAAGACATATAAAGCCTTTACTCAATGCTGAGGCGTAGAAAAGAGAACAGCCAATACTGATTCCTTAATTATCTCGCATTAGACTGTATCAGTAATATCTTCTTACTATGTACATTCTTAAATAAGGTAAACAAAAGTTTTGCTGCTTTAATGACTCAAAGACCATGAGACATACAAATAGCGTAGCTTATTGTTAGTCCTCAAAGCAATCAATGTTCATCTTGCATACAGCACCTTCTGCCAACGTGCCCCAGTTGTTCGATCCCTTGAAGCAAACCTGGGGCGGTACGTTAAGAAGTCCAGCTATGCATCGTCTTTCGTTTCATTGGCATGAGTTGACACGAAGATGATTGTCCAGGGAATGGAAGAGGTAGTAATCTGATTGCGCAAGGTCAGGTGAGTAAGGAGGATGGCATAAAGTCTCAACCAAGTCGCTGGTATCGTATTCATGGCCACCGCGCGACATGCGTCCTCGTAATATCATGCACAACAGTATACCCTTTCGATTAACTATGCCACTCTGATGCAATGCCGGTTGTACATATTCCAAATTATGAATACAGGTCCGCAGTGCCCGTTTGTAGTACCATAGTGAACCTCTTGATAAGTCCACCAGACACCAAGCATACCTTGCGTAAGAATAGGTATTCATACAAAGGGCCAGTATCCTGAGGAAAATCTAATGTTTGGGAAACGCTTTAAGGTTACAGGACCTAGCCTCGTCATCATCATCAGCACCTGACTGAATATGGATGCGGTGGCGAGAAAACAACGAAAATAGGCTGCTACTGCTGTTGCTTGATCAACATGTGTGAGGAACCACCATTCACTGTACTGTCTTACTCTAAATGTCTTCTAATTGAAGTGTTGAATTATTCAAGTTCACCACACGACTACTGTCCTCTCCCAATGGCCAGCCTGCAGGCTTCATCATCCAAGGCCCGGTCAGTCCTGCTCCGAGCTATCACAGAGGACAAATCTCCTGTCTCAAATTTTTGAAACCACCGCCTTGCAGTACGTTCATTGATGGCACTATCTCCAAACTTCTGATATATTCAGCGACTGAGGAAGCGGCTGATAGCGCACCACTTTGAAGTCGTAAAGCAAACAACCCCTGAACGATTCTTCGATGTATGTCCATTCGGCTCTGGCTACTGTACGAGCTGATTGATGAATGAGAACCTGCGTTAAAACAATTGATATTCCACTCGACTGGATAAATCACGTCATACACGAATTTTCACTTATTCACTCTTTCAATGGAAACGCGCAAACGACAAGAACTTTTTTGTTTACCTTGTAACTTTGACTTTGATATTTCTTATTCTTCTTATAGTTGTATTTTAGATGACCATCAGCGTAGATAGGGAACTTGGTAATTATTTGTACATATTACTGTGATAAAATCTTTAATAAACGTTTCCAAAACATCAATGCATTTAATTAAATCATAATTTGATGTTGAAATAAATTTTTGTTTTTTATTAAAAAAATGTAGGGGATATATTTTTTTTACACATATTGAATATCTTCATACTTAGCATCTAAATTTCCCAAAATTTATTAAATTCCGCTGTACTATATAAATATGTGTGTGACTGAAACATTTATTTTTAAATCTGAAAATTGTTATACATATTACAGAATAATTCTGTTTATAGAAAACAATAAAGAACACATGAAAGACAAGGATTTTCGTGTTGTTACAATATTATTTCTTCAACTCAATTAACACTATTGATACTATAACAGTCTTTCTGCATATACTTGTAAGTGGAAAAAAAAAACTTAATGTGATAAATACGGAAAAAAATTTAATTCCCTTAGAAAGTTCATTTTGCAAGAAAATTGTACGATGTTTAATAGAAATCATTATAAACAGTTTTAACGTTTAAATTATGATCCTACTAATTTCTCCTACAATATTTTTCTGTCGAATAGTTAGAAAGGATGAATAAGCATTATATTTAACAACAATGTATTAGAAATAGATAAATAACTAGATATAAAAAAATGATATTTTTGTTACCGATTCAGAGAGAGAGATGTGAGATAACATACCCATAAGTCCTTCAAATAATTATAAAATATTACGAAAAAGAAAAGAGTTTTCTTCAATTGAAATCAATACAAAAATGAAAACGGCATTTTTAAATAATTAGCTTCTGCTTTTAATAAGTTCAAAATACACGCTTGACCTGACGCGGAGAAAGCATCCTGTGCTCTATTTTAAGAGATGGAATTACAGGCATTCAACATTGCATTCTTTGTCTTTTATAATATACTATTGAAACCGCTGCTTCTGCTGGGTGGTCATGATGTTTTATAAATTTTACTGCTTATATATGTATAAATTATTGATATTCAAGTCCATTAAGAATTCGATTGTATTGAAAATATACTTATACTTTAACTGTCGCAAAAAGGGCAGAACTCATCTAATTTGTATTTTCAAAATTTAAATTGAAGTATAGAATGATATTTGGTTTTCTGCAACTCCAAAACTATGGATTCCTGCAAAACAACTTTTCGGTGGATTCTACCCGTAAATTGAACATGCAAGCCAAATTTCAAGTCTAAATTTAACAGAAAAGAAGTTTTACTATCAATATCCCTCAGAATCCTGGAGAGCCGCTCTACAAAATAACTGCTCTAGAGGATTTCAGTTCAACAAAAGAAAATGCAAACCAAATTTCATTATATCCTTGCAGCTCGAAAAAGTAATTTTTGTCAATACGTCCCAGTAACTCTGCAATTTCCCTGAATCCTCTGATTTGCTTGGTACATTCTTAGGTGGATCTCTATTTCAACAAAAGAAACATGCTAATAAATTTTAAGTATATGGGTCTAAATAATTAAAACATTAATTTTTCTGTAATTCCTCTGACCTCGCAAACATCCTTAGGTCAATTTTCGTTCTCACTCTTTGTTAGAGGAACTCTATTCCATGAAAGGAACATGCCTACCAATTTCGCTATGATGATCAAATAGTTTAAAATGGAAATATTTATCGATTACGCTCTTAAACCCCGAAATTAAACTTGGTAGTTGATATTCGCAAACTCCATTTTGTAGCGGTTCTCATTTTACGAAAGGAATCTGCTTATCAAATTTCAAGACTGCATGTCTAACAGTTTAAAATGGGGATAATGTCTATAACGCCACTTGAGCCCCTGCAATGCCACTTCTGGGTCTGTTTCAAAACCACGAGTAGGAATGCTCTATTAAAGGAATCTGCTTAGCAAAATTTGAAGACTGTGTGTACCAATAATTAAAATGCAAAAATTCATCAATAATCTCCTTGAACCTCCCGCAACGCCACCTAGGTTCGATTTCGCTAAAACATATATTTTGTAGTGTATTTATCCTATGAGGAATCTGTTTACTAAATTCTAAGACTGTGAAATCTAATGTTTAAAAATAGAAATAATTATTTATATCTGCTCCTTAACTCCCTGGCAACACTTCTCTTTGAGGGTCAATTTTCCAAACCTGTTTTGTAGCGGATATTTACCTCCATGAAAGAAACATTTTACCAATTTTCGGCTAAATGTACTGCTAGTTTAAAATGAAAATACGATCTATTACGCCACTATACCCCGCAACGCCACTTAGAAGTCTGTTTTCACAAACTCTTCTTATAGCTGACTTATTAAACAACTATTTATCAAATAAAGACTGTGTCTACAGTTAAAAAGGAAATAATTATTCTAACCTCAAGTCCCGCAACGCCACTTAAAGCAATTTTCAGAAACCCATTCTAGCGCATCTCTACCCTATGAGGAATCTGCTTACTGTTTCAAGACTGTACAACTTAAAATCGAATTTATATAACACTTTAAACCTCAATTTCGCAACACTTTAAAATAATTTCCAAAACCTGTTGTTAGCTAGATATTTATCACTCCATGAGAAACATTCCTACTAATTTCAGTTATAGGTCAAGTAGTTTAAAACGAAAATATTTATTTATTACGCCACTTATTCCTGCAACGCCACTTGAGGACTGTTTCACAAACTTTCTTATAGCTGATCTCTACTCTATGAAAGAAATCTATTTATCAAATGTAAAGACTGCGTCCACAGTTTACATGGAAATAATTATCTATAACGCCTTGTCCCGCAACGCCACTTCAGGCACGAAACCATTTTGTATGTATCTCATGAATAGGAATTGCTTACTGCTCAAGATCAAATGCCCAGTAACTTAAAATCGGAATTTATAACGCCCTTTAAACCCCCTGCACCCAAGTAACACCCTTGGGGTCAATTCTTCCCAAACCTATTTTAGTAGAAGGGATATTTACTCCAGGGGAAAGAAACTTACCTACCAACTTTCACAGGTAGGTAAAAGCAGTTTAAAACGGATATATTTATCTATTACGCCCCTAATCCCCCGCAACGCCATCGAAGTCTGGCTTCAAAACCTGTTTTGTAACTGATCATTATTCTACGAAAGAATCATATATATCAAACTTAAAGACAGTGTCAAATAGTCAAAATTGAAATAATTATCTATAACGTCCTATAAGCCCTGGGCAACGCCACTCTTAGTCAGATTTTCACCAAACTCATTTGTATGGACTTGCCTCTGAAACGAATCTGCTTTACCCAATTTCAAGATTGTACATCAAGTAGCTTAAAACATGGGATACACCATTTATAACGCCCTTAACTCCATTAACGCCCCTTTGCGTTCTGAATCGAAAATCCGTTCTTAGCTGACGTCTACTCTATGAAAGGAACATGTCTTACCAAATTCCCAAGTCTGTAGGTTGAATAGTTCGGAGATATCGTGATTATCAGTCAGTCATGAGGAGTCGCTTTTCTCCTTTATATATGATTGCTTGTTATGCAGAAAATGCGTTTCACTGTAACGTAATGTTTTCTCAAATTTAGTTTCCATAAATGGTTCCATGTGCGGCAGTTGCAACTGAGGATAATGGACGTGAATTGCCCTGCCGCTCCAGAACAAGATCTGATCGACGAACCACCAAACGTTGTCCGACGCCAACCTACGATCCAAGTCCCATCACGACTGAATGACGTCAATCCAGCGACTCAACTGACCGATCCACCCCATCCGAACGCTCACGACGATAACTATCAACTTCAACGATCTGCCCATCAGGTCCGGTGTTCTGAAATGACCAACCATGTTTCGTCCGCCCCAAACAAACGAACTCAAACCAAACATGTTCTGACGAGGTTAGTCTCCACCATCCAGCTCACCCGGTCTGTTCCGAAACATGTCCTTCAGATCCTGAAACGTCCGTCCCACCAAGTCTGAAACAAAACTAAACGTCATCACGACACTCACTTTTACCATAACCAACATCCTTCCAATCATCCAACGCCCCATCGTTCCTGACTATAATCATCGTTCAAACATCAGAACACTACCACTCAGACCTGATTCACTTCCAAACATCCAAACACACAATACCAGCCACCAACAACCACCAGCTAACAACAATCAGCTCAACAATACTAAACCCACGAAACACCTGCATGACTCATTTATCGACAGTCCCATTTCACCACACAAGATCCAACCACATCTCACAACCTGACAGACGACCACCACCCATCGATCCTCACAGTCCCAAACCCGAACATCTGCCCAAAACCTCCACCCACCCGACGTCTGGCTGCACACCACCACAAAGAACTGACCCATCCCATCTGAGTCCTATCGAACTGCAGACCCAACCACAATGATCGACGCAACGTCAAACATGTCCAGCTCAAAGTCCCGCCGCGCTAAACAAGATGTCAACCATGTCCCCACCCGACCGTCCCAAACCACGATCCACTCACGTCCCATAATGAACGATGACCACCACCACGCCCGCCCACCATCCACAACCCAACCCACGAACCCACAAACCTAAGCAAAATGAACCATCAACGTTCACCACAGACTCAACCCAAACTGACATCAATCATCCAAACCGAACCACCAAGTTCATCCAAACCCTTCCACACTGTCTAATCACCCATCTACACACTGACGAACCCCACATCTGGAAACCAATCAGGCCACAAGGTCTCGAACTAACACAAAACGTCAAAACCCTGAACTGATCCAAACCATGTCCTGTTAATCCCGCCTTACTCCTACTATCTCAATAACGTTACCCTCAAACCATGCCTCTGTCCCAGCCCTCAGCAACAAAACATCACCAACCCCACAAACTTTTGAATTATTAGTCATTTTAGTTAGTTGTAAGGGATGTAGAACAACAAAGAGGATATTATACCCGGATATTGTAGCCATGGTAGCCTAGTGGTTATGGTCACGAACTCATGGCCGGGATGTCACTGGTTCGAGTCCTGGTGGAATTGAAGATGGGTTGTGTAGATGGGGCTGATGCTTGTTAAATCTGTCGAACTCAAAATTCTCCAGTTGGCGTGGTGTGGTATTTTGGAGAAAAGAACCAGCTAAGGCGTTATCTTCGTCACTTAACCGAGGCTTAAAATTGCGTGATCTGTCAGCAATAGCCATCGAGATGAATTATAGTTAGTATAACACTCACTATCCGCTAATATTTTCCTTTTAATCAATTATTTTTGAAAGAATTTTAGATTTTTCTTGACATCAATGCTATATATATAAATTTTGGAGATTGACTGAAGTAGCACTTTGAACAACAGAAGGATTTTTGGTTTAATTTTAAAACTTCGTAGTTTTGAACCTTGATCAAGTGAGACTGCACTCTTCTCACTATTAACAAAAGTGGGACTTATAACCTGATTGACCTATATTACTATGACTCACTACTAATGAAATACACTTTGCATTTTGCTTAGACATACTGGAATATGGCGGGCTTTAACTTTGGAACATATTTGAAAGCCATTTTCCTGCAATGGATACAAAATTTGAAAAGATTTTTTAATCCCAGAATAAACTTCAATCTTCTATGTCTGCACATCACAACATATACAAGTGGTTAGTTAATCAATTGCTAATCAATAAACCGTCGTCCCAAAAACTAATCACCTATTATATTGCATCAAAAAGAGGTGGTGGTGGGGGGGGGGAACACGTCAACTCTGAATGCTTGCGAGGTAGTATCTTCAAATGACAAAAGTGGTTTTAAATCGTTTTCTCCAATAGAATCCCCATTCTTGACTATGATGACTTGTTTTTATACCTACATTTCATACCTAATTTCCATGTAAGCAAATAAAACTTTAAAAATGTTCTTGTATATAAATTAATTTTTTTCCTTGTATGGAAAACAAATTTCTACAACAACTCCATCGTAAGGTTTGGATTTACTTTTTTGAGTGAGATTTTTTTATCCAGTCTTTATTTACAACACAAAGAAATTTTTTTCAATATGTTGCAAACAAAATATCTTATAACTACTGATGAAGTTTCAGCATATTTTTTATGCATTTTTTATAATTCTATCTCTCTATTCCCCGTATTAAAACAGTTTGGGGCGTATAAAGAATATTTTTGCATAACAAATTTACGATCCATAGTGGCTAAGTATTTGTCGCGAATGACATTCTCTATTGAATAGTTAAAATCCTGACGTATAATCTTAAAAGCTTTATCCAATTTTTGAATAAAAAATTTACCTTTTTGTAAAACCTCTTCACAATTTTTGTTTTCTATGATTCCGCTTTTAACTCAATTAAAAATTAAACTTATCACTGTGTTGGGAGTTTTTTTTAAGCAAACTTGACAGAATTTCTGTGGGAAAAAGGAAGAAAGAAAAACGTTGTCTTAAGTGAACATATATCCTATCACAAATTTGAAAATAAATTTTTGGAAATGAAACTCATCCCAAAGTATTTATTTGTAAAGATCCTTAAAAAAAAAGGCATTTCCAGTTTTTAACAAAATTACTTGTGTCCCTGCTAGAGAGAGATATATAAACAACTCTATGAGCACACAGTTTTAAAAATGAGAATAATTCTGTGATTAATGGAAAAGATGTTTTAATAAAACGGATTTAGTATTATGTTATAAAAAAAGAAATAATAACGTATTTTTCAAAATAAAAGGTTGTTATTTTAATAAAAAAAAAACCTGTACCTAAATTTTTACAATGTATTGTTACAGATAAACAATTTATATAATTACTAGCTGTTACCCGCCCGCTTCGCTGGGTATTTCATGAGGTTTTATAAATTTTTGCTGGTAAAAAATATGAATAAATTATTGAATGAAATAAAATTGAATTATTGAATAAATTATTGATATTTAAGTCCTTGCATTAAGAATTCGATTGTAATGAAAAATATACGCCCCTTACGCCCCCTCGACGCCACTTTGGGGGTCGATTTTCACGAAACGCATTTTGTGGCGTATCTCTATTCTATGAGAGGAATCTGCTTACCAAATTTCAAGACTGTGCATCTAATAGTTTAAAAATCGGAATAATCCTTAACCCTCCGCAACATCCCTTGGGGTCATTTTTCCCAAAACCCATTTTGTAGTGGATATTTACTCCATGAAAGAAACATGTCTACCAATTTTCAAGCAGGTTGGTCAAGTAGTTAAAAACAAAAATATTTATCTATTACGCCCCTTAATATGCCACTTGGGGGTAGTTTTCCCAAAAACCAACTTGTATCTGATCTCTATTCTATGAAAGGAATCTATTTATCAAATTTAAAGACTGTGCGTCTAATAGTTTAAAAATGGAAATAATTATCTATAACGCCCCCTAAGCCCCCACAATGTCACTTGGGCGTCAATTTTCACCGAACTCATTTTGTAGGGGATCTCTACTCTATGAAAGGAATCTGTTTACCTAATTTCAAGATTGTACGTCGAGTAGTTTAAAAATGAAACAATTATTTATAACGCCCCTTAACCCCCCCCCCCCGTAACGCCCCTTGCGATTCGAATTTTGCAAAAATTCCGTTCTTAGCTGATCTCTACTCCATGAAAGGAACATGTCTACCAAATTTCAAATCTGTAGGTTGAATAGTTCCGGAGATATCGTGATTAGTCAGTCAGTCGCTTTTCTCCTTTATATATATAGATGAATTTAAATTTCCGAGTTCTGGTTGTCATGTGGAGTTATAGAATTTAATCGATATTGTAATAGATACTGTAGCGAGATTTCTCTTGTTAGTGGAACTCATAAGAGCATAAATTAAAATGGTTTAAGTATTCTTCCCTGTTTAATCCTCAACCATTGAATAGTTCGATTCGTCACGTGGATAACGGAAAGTTTCTAAAAGTTTGAGAGAAATGCACAAAATATATAAATCACGGTTTCTACTCCTTTCCATCATACGATATCCATAAATATATCAGAAAGGAATTCATTGAGTTGGTTTTATGCAGTTATGAGAGAAACCTAACTAATTAAAATAACACTAATAAATACAAAAAATGCATAAGAATTAAATACACTGAACTATTGTACACAGAAGTGTTTTCAGGAAATAAATTTACTGTACATTAAAAAATATATAATTTCAAATTTGTCATCATAGACAATTAGCTATTAATCAGAAAGGAAACGTCTGTTGACTGAACATATAGCCTACAGCATGTACGCAAAATCGATCAAGAGTAAGGAAACTTAAACATAAAATAATCTGCATTCCATTTCACATTAAAATTTTAAATATAAATTAAAGATTATTTATGGTTCAAAAAACATAAGTTATAGTATGCAATGGGTTTTCTAAAACAAGAATGATAAAATTTCGACTATTTCTTATAGAACACTAAAAGGTAAAAAATTTTCGGTATAAATTTTTTTTATCAGAAATGGAGAATGTAAAAAAATTATTTATATGTTTACTGTAATCAAAAAGATATAAGTAAGTGTTAAAATCAGTGTGTATAATATATTTAAAAATTATTGATCTGTATATTATGCTTTCCTTATTAAAAATAAATCTGTTTTAGAACAAATTAATTCATACCGTACAGAAAATAAAATTACACTTGAAACAAAAGCCCATGCTGTTAAACAATTGCGAGCAATGCTGAAAAAAACGCCCGAGATAAATTTAAACTCACGTAAGGTAATCTGATTATTCATATCGCGTATCATGAAATTTCATGCAACATGAGAAGTATCATTTACGTTATATGAAATCAACTAGGTTATTGCGCAACTTAAGTTAAACAACAAAAATATATACGCTTCATCGCAAGCTTTTTTCATTAATTTTCGATCAATGTATAGTGTAAAACTGAACCAAAATTTTTCGATAGAAATAAATTCTGATGATTTTTACAGATAGCTTTGGAAGAAACATTTACATATTAAAATTTGTCGATGGAAGGTCGAAAATTATTTATTCATGCAGGATGGGGCACGTCTTCTTCGGGATCCTGATGTGATTATGTTTGTTTCAAATGGCTTCTTTAACAATTAATCTTACCTTTTATTCCAAAATAGGTCCATGATTGAGAAACTGTTTAATTGGTAAATTAATATTATATATCTTTGTTGTGATGAGC
The DNA here is from genome assembly GCA_019973975.1 of Trichonephila clavata. Lineage (NCBI taxonomy): Eukaryota > Metazoa > Arthropoda > Arachnida > Araneae > Nephilidae > Trichonephila > Trichonephila clavata. Next base: position 102,863 of record BMAO01000027.1, read on the forward strand.
GTTTCCGGTTTCCTAATTTTTCCTACGCAAGTTCCTCTGACCACAGCCAATATACCTCGTAACCTTGAACTGTCAGATGACGAGGTCGACAGCTGGGCTGGTCTTCACATCTACTTCACGTCAACGTGAGGCCTTTTAATTACGATTTACTATAAATTTAACGAACATTACAGCCTTTCATGATTGTATGAAGATAGTGGGTACCTATACCATGGTGTCGACTTCGTCATCTGAACGTGAACAATTAATATTTATTAAAATCCATATACAGTTTAGTAAAGATAACAAAAATATTTTTGATGGTTTTGTTTTCCAAAATAATTTTTTTAGAAACTATCTCCTTGTTTTCTAATCAAAGATGTAACTACTATATTCGTTAGTCAATAATTCTGTATCAAACTGCTTAAAAGCGCTAACAACATATTTTTCAAAAAAAGTTATACATGTACACTAAATACCATTTGACAATCAAAAGCAAATCTAAAAGCTTATAATGTCCACGATTGCTTTACGGTAATGCATAATAGACTCTAAAACATAAGCTTAGAAATTTTCGAACATATCTGTGGCTACATGGAATCAATATATTGATGTCCAAAAGTATACCATCAAATATAGTTTAGAACTTATTTTTTAAATATTTTATTAAAAAATCATGCTAGAGAGAGACTACTGTATTCAAATAAACATCAAAGTATTTTTTTAAAGATTTTAGAGACTGTTTGAAAGAGAAGTAGTGTTTTAAATATCATATTTCGTTAAAGATTTTTTTTTTATTTTAAAATAATTTCTCTGGTTAAGTTTTTCTATCCAATTATAACAACGAAATTTTTTTAAAATTAAGTATAATTATTCAGGAAATTTTCTTCGGCGTAAGTACTAGAAATTATATTATAAATTTCATGTTTTTGGATATTTTCTTAATATCTTATTTTATTATACATTATCATGCGAATTTTTGAATTAGGATTTTATTATATTCCGATTGGTATATTTAAGAAATAAAAATAGAATAAATTAAATTATCGTAAAATATTAAAATTAAGTGAAAATTTACAAATTTAATAATTTTGATCTGTGTATATCAAAATCTGTGGAAGAAATATATGAACAAATCTAATTTAAAAATCAGTTTAATCAACCGGTCAATTGCAACCACCACATGACAACTGTAAAATGAACATCATTCAAAAGAGATGCTCAGAATAAGAGTTTTTGATTCATTTCTTTATTTTTAAAATGAATTCACAGACAATATATAAATTTTAAAAAAAGCAGCCTCACATGGCATGTAATGAGAGATTGTAAGTGAGTGTAGTTACAAAAAGCATAGTTTCATTTTTGAAAACACAATTTGTGTGACAAAAAATAAAGCATCAGAAATCAAAAAATAAATATTGTGAAATTAAGGCATATGCAGTACGAAACGACAATAAATAAATAAATCATGAATAAGCTGACAAGTTATGAGATTCGGTATCCATATAACTTTTGAGCTGAGGATATTCTTCGGGATTTGATATTTCTTAAAGCAATTGATATGCAAGTTCCATAATAGGTAACAGTAAATAATTTTCAAAAAAAAAAATTTTAATAATCGAATTAGTAAAATAAGATATTTGATTATTTACATGAGATAAAAATTCTCGAGTTACTCATTTTGATAAGCATACAATTATCGTAATATCGATAAAAGGGTGGCGTGGCAGAAGCGGACACATAACATTTCATGGGCTGAGCGGACACTTTGAAACTCATCGTGGTTTGAGCGGACACATTCCCCCCCCCCATCTTAGAACAAATTCGATTACCGAATTACAAGAATAAATACATTTTTGTTAATCAAATTTAATTGTATTAAATTGTTAAGATGTTATAGTGCGAATACATTTTGAACATAGCGAAATGTAATAGAAATAAAAACTTTCAGATAAATATTTAAAAATTAATAGTAAGTAACAATATAATGAAAGGTATGAACGAATTTCAGGAATTTTGTGCCAAACTGTATTTTAGAGTCAAATAAATATTAGAACAGGTGCAATAGCCATACAATTAATTAGTTTCATGAAAGGAAGTAAATACGCAAGATGCAAGTAGATAAAAGAAAAATAAATACAAGTAAATAAATACTAACTAACCTTGCATCTTGCGTATTTTACTTCTAGTAATTATTTTTACTTCCTTTCATGAAACTAATTAATTGTATGGCTATTGCACCTGTTCTAATATTTATTTGACTCTAAAATACAGTTTGGCACAAAATTCCTGAAATTCGTTCATACCTTTCATTATATTGTTACTTACTATTAATTTTTAAATATTTATCTGAAAGTTTTTATTTCTATTACATTTCGCTATGTTCAAAATGTATTCGCACTATAACATCTTAACAATTTAATACAAGTAATTAAATTTGATTGGCAAAAATGTATTTATCCTTGTAATTCGGTAATCGAATCTGTTCTAAGATGGGGGGGGGGGGAATGTGTCCGCTCAAACCACGAAGTTCAAAGTGTCCGCTCAGCCCACGAAATGTTATGTGTCCACTCCTGCCACGCAACCGATAAAAGAACATTAAAAACTATGGGCTCCGGAAGGTTTTCTTATTCCATAAAGTATTGTTAGTTCAAAAATTTTATTACTTTGACAAACTTACTAATAGTCAAAACTTTTGGACTTTTGTTTTTCCCATTATATCATTATTAAACGTACCATGAAACATTTATTGTAAAAAATGGGATTTGTAATTGTCTACTAAGAAACAAAATTGAGACAACTATATTCAGTTCAGTTCAATACGGTGATACCATTGTAATTCTGGAAACTTGGCCATCGCCTTATGCTACGAAAGAATTTGATGGATATATTAATATTTTAGAATCTTTTGGTAGATATTAAGAATCCTTCTACTTTTTGAATCTTTTGTTTTACATCTCGGTATTGATGAGTAAGACCATTCACCGTGTTGGGAGATAAAATTTTTAAATATTTTATGAGTTTTGTAATTTCTGCAGTTTTAGATAAAATGGCCACTTGTTTCTGGCACTCGACATTCTGAACACATTGGAGAATCTACTTGTTTAAAAAGAAAATATGTCATTTTATGTGGTAGGTCTTTTTTTGTTGCTCGCATATTATTAATTAAAACTTCTGAATTTCTATTGTTTGCTGCATGTATCAATTATATCTTTCACATCAAATAATATCTTTGAGATACAGTTGTTCATTAAAATATATTGCAAGCTCTTAAATATTTCATTTAAAAAACAGTCTAAGTAACACTTCAGTGGAATGTATAAACAATGAGGTAGGAGGTTAAATACATTGAGAAATGAATCTAAAATTAAAGGTAGTTAAATAGAAATTATTCTCATGTTAACCTTTGACATTGTTGATGATGCCAAATATGCAGAAGTTAGTTCCTGCAGATATTAAATCTAATAAGAAATAATAAACTGCTAATAAGAAGCAGTTAAAATGCTTATCTTTTCGATTGTCGTGACAAATCGACTCAATATAAATGTTCAAAGGTCAGGAAGTTTGCGAAGAAATAGTAACGCATCGTTATTAATGTGCATGGAACAGAGGATGTGTAAGCAGCACTTGTTAAAAGTTTTAAGCTAATTTAATTATTTGAAGAGAGTAATTATTTTTTGAATTCATAACATTGATAGTATTAAAGATATTCAATACACCCTAGCATTCTGAATGCTTTCAAGAAATTATTTAACCGAAGGGAAAGAGAAACCTGAAGCGTTTGTTATTTGATATGGTGAATATAATGAATAATAGAAAACTTATAATACATCCAAATTTCAGCTAGTAGTTTATTATTTTATTTTTCCTATTCTTTGATAAATTTATTTCCATTTTTCTCATTAACACGTTGTTTTAATATTTTTCTTATTAATATAATTTATTCTTGATACATTTTTATTTATCTTTTAGAAAATATTTGCCATGCGTGTTTATCTATATTAGATGTGAATAAACGCTCTTCGCAAATAATTTTCAATTTAATATCAACTTTGCAAGCAACTTGCCTCTCGTAAAAAGAAAGAGAAAATATCATCCAGACCACGAGTAAAAAAATAGCGGTTAGCAAAAAGTTTTTTTTTTTTTTTGTAGCCGCGTAAACAGTCAGAAAACCAAATAGACAGAAAGTGATCTTTATGTTAGATCTTTATGTTTAGGTTTTGTGAACAAAGTTTTTCTTGCATGGAGATCGACAAGAGTTTATGTACTAGATACAAGTTGGCTGATATTAACTTGCACGCTGCAATGAGAATTCCAACTAGCAATCTCACTCTCGATTTCAAAATAATTGTAGAAATGTGTAATATATAATATGTGTAATATATATATATACTAGCTGACCCGGGCCACGCGTTGCTGTGGCTTTGTTTTAATACGTTAGTTCAATATTATTCTAAGCTATTCAATGCAGTCAAATTAATCTTCGTTTATAATTTTGGAGGGTTGAATAAAGTATAAAACAACAAAATATTTTAGTTTTGCATTTCATTCATCTCCTATTTGAGTGTAGTATAATGCATGAATTAATTACTAACGAAGTCTTTAAGTAACATATGAAGATTTAATTTTATAAATGTGGTAAATAACGTTGATTCTTTGCAATTTTTAAAATTATTTTTATCATTTTAAGGTATAACAAATAATAATTTTATACAACTAATCGCTAATCGGTGCACAATATTTTTCGGTAACCCGTATTTTGCTAACTCAAATTGATTCAACGGTTTCCGCACACGTGAGCATGTAACATCTAGTTGCCCATTCGAGAAACATGGATTTTCTATGTCCAAGCATCAAATGAATATCGTTCAGTTTCAGATTCATTTATGGTCATCGCGAAAACCAAACGAATCGGAATTGAAGTCTTTTGAATGGTATTAGAGATTCTGACGGTATCAGTGGAATACGTGAGAACAAATTCCGTAGTAGCAGAACCGAATTTTCGTTCAAACTTTACAGTCAAAATGTTTGCTTCAAGAAGTTCCCGGTATAATGTTTTGATGATCAAACGTGCACCGTTGCATTATCTAGGTGAATTTAAGTTACGCAGATAATAACCAGGGAACCAACCGAAGATTATGTGGTGACATTCCTGATATATCTAGAGAATTCAAAAATTCGGTTGGAAAAATTACGGTTTTGTTTTCATCAACAATAGTGTCGATTGGTTTAAAAAACGTTGGAGCAACTGGCAACAACCCTGTGTCTGAAAGTTTATTTCATCACAATATCAACATTTTTTCTGATTAAGTAACAGGATTACCGAGGCAATAATTATCAAGATAATTATACAGTATATCCGGAAAGACACCCTCAATCAGTTCCTTTTTGCCTAAAGAACATTACAGAAATCGTCTGGTTATTTCATGCATTATGTATTGGGATGAAGTTCTACTTCACCGTTTCCGATATTCAGTAGTTGGTTAGGAAATATTTGCTCAGATTGACTATCTTGCAAATGTACTCGCGTGTTTATGGTCAGTCGAAGTGTTTCCACGTTTCGCCATCAAAACGATTGTTTTAAACAGGCGTTATTCTCGTGAGCAAAAGTAGAGCGTGTAATGGCTGTTAATGCCTATCGGAAATCACCAGCCAGTAATACAACAGCAACACCTAATATTCTCTCGTTGCCATTTAAATCTTGCAAAGCTCTATGTAATGCTTTGAGTGAATGTTTATGGTTGATGGTACACTTATCCCTGATCATGACTGAATTCATTTGCAATACTTTAGCCAATCCATTCTTTTTTTCAATGGTACACATTGCATCTTGTATTTTATGAATATCCAATGGCAGCTGATGCGGAATGTGTAGTTTTTTTACCATCTAACACAGTGACAACAATGCCCGAAGATGCAATTTCCTATTGCAATCATATTTTCGCAAGAATGTACCTGAAAGTTTAGCTGCTACAGGGAATGAAACTCCCGGAGGTGGAACTCGAACACAAAGCCATTTGAACTCATTCCAGCAATATCCAGAAAATTTACGGAAGCTTTTGAAATCCGTATCCAGATTCTTGTCCCCACCCCGAGAAGTAATATGTGCCCACTTTCGACGCCCTTGCTCCTGTAAGTTCAGTCTCTGAAGAGGGACATTACGGTCGGTCGGCATTATCCGGCAAAGTTACGGGAGTTTCTAAAATCCGATTTCATATTATTATTGTTTCCCATCCAGAAAACCACCAGGAAAGCATTTCTCTCTTTTCAAGAATTTTAAAGCAAGCTTTTTCCACAGTTCGTGCAAAATACTTTCGTCTGGCATTATTTGACGTAGATATGATATTACATTGAATTGGATTGAGAATATTCGGACCAGCAGTTCCGAAATACAATCAGGATCCACTTTTTGCGTCTCTAGGTCTGCAAGTGGCTGCGGTAGCCAAGTGGTCAATCAGCAGTTCCGAAATACAATCAGGATCCACTTTTTGCGTATCTAGGTCGGCAAGTGGCTGCGGTAGTCAAGTGGTCAAGGCAAGCGTGTCATGAGTTCGACCCCATCACCACGGAAAAACCGCCGTGTAGGGGAGCGATTCACGTTATATCTGTCGAGAGCTCAAACATCCTCCCGTTAGTGTGGTGTGGTAGTTAGGAGAGGGGTGCCACCTCAGGTGTCGTCCGCGTCACTTGATTATGGTTCAAAATCACGCGGTCAGTCGCCAAAAGCCCTCGTGTAGCTGAAAAGTTCGACGTTAATATTCACTCACTTTACGATAGGCACGATAGGCTGGTACTGTTGTCCGAGAATATTCCGGGATTATCTGGCAAAAATACAGGAATTTCTATATTTCGATTTCAGACTCGCTTAAACCGTCTCAAATTACACCAGGAATACACTTTTCCCGCGCCAAGACTTTAAGGGTGAGCTCCTGCCCCGGTTTGCGTAAAAGACGGTCATCCTGAATTATCCGGCAAAGTTACTGTTATTTCTCAGATTGAATATCAGATTTGGATTATCCGTTTTGAAATACACCAGGGACAAAGTTTTCATGATCCAAGGCTTTTAAGGCAAGTCCCTGCTACAGTGCGTCTAAAATACGGTCGATTGGCATTATCCGGCAAAGTTATCGAAAATCCTAAAATTTAATTTCAGTTTCTCATTTCACACTCCGAAATACACACGGAGCTGACTTTTGATGCTCCAGCGCGAGCAAGTTCAGTCGCTAGAGATAATGAAAATCCGGACGCGGGACTCGAATCATTTGCCTTTTTTCCTAATTCAGACAATATCCGGCAAGTTCAGCGGAGTTTCTGAAATATAATTTCAAATGATCGTTTCCCGACCCTATATACAACTGGAAATTACTTTTGTTCCTCTAAGCCGGCAAGTTCAGTCCCTGGAAGGGGCATTAGGGTCGTCCGGCATTATCTGGCAAAGTAAAAGGAATTTCTAAAATTCGATTTCAAACTCTCGTTCACCAACCCGAATTACAACAGAAACGCACTTTTCCCGTACCAAGACATTAAGGGTAAGCTCCTGCCACGGTTTGCGTAATAAATGGTCGTCCCGAACTATCCGGCAAAGTTACAGTTATTTCTCAGACTGGATATCAGATTCGGATTATCCATTTTGAAGTACGCCAGGGTCCAAGTTTTCACGATTCAAGGCTTTTAATGTAAGCCCCTGTTATGGTGTGTCTAAAATACGGTTGGCCAGGCTTTATCCGACAAAGTTACGGTTATTTTTGGAACCTGACTCGAAAATCGGATTCCACACCCCGAAATACGCCAGGTACTTAATTTTCGTGCATTTTGGTTTGCAATATCTGCTTCCACAGACACATGAGCAATGCCACTTTTTGCGACTATTCCCTTACGAGAATCTGTCAACGTTTTTTCTGGATTCCTCACATTTCCGGCAGTAAAAAAATCATGGCGTGATTAATTGAAATAAAAACCATCCTATGTTTTAAGTTGGACGAAATGACACACAGTATGCATAATTATATTATGATCGGTTGAGTAGTTTCGGAGTCCATCGCGGACAAACACTGTGACACGTATATTTTATATATAAAGATATATATAAAGGTACATTTGTATCATTAAATTGATTATAAAATTAAATGTGCTTGCAGCTATACAGGGTGTCCCAAAACGACGGCATAAACTCTGCACAGCTAAATTCCTCGTTGGAAGTACATAAAAACTGCCCAAAGAAGCGTTCTTGTACGATCCATAGTTTACGAGAAAAATACGAAAAACAAAGTATGACGTCACTTCCGGTGCAAGAAAAAAACACTTTATTGAACATATTAACAGCAGTATATGCACAATTTAAGCAGATGTTCAAAATGTCCGGCATGCATGTCGAGGTAGGCTTGAGCAAGCCGTGGAATGGCTGTCATCACACGTCGCAGCATCGTGGGGTCCACCGAAGTACAAGCAGCATGCAGACGAGCAACTAAGTCCATTTGTGTTGTCACTACGTCTCGATACACCAGTTCCTTGAGATGGCATGTCGCAGTAGTCGCAAATGAATGTCGTAGTAGTCACGTACGTAATATATGGCCACCATACGAAGACTACCGGTAGCTGCAAGATGCAGCCTTTTAAATACCAGTTCAACGGCGGCTTAACGTCATTCCACGCCACACGCATGCATGACGCGACGAACGTTTTAAACATTATCGTCTGGAAAGATATGCAAATACTGTTGTTGATATATCCAAGTGTTTTTTCTTGCACCGGAAGTGACGTCATACTTTGTTTTTCGCATTTTTCTCGTAAACTATGGGCAGTTGGGCATTGCTTCTTTGGGCAGTTTTTATGCACTCCCAATGAGGAATCTAGCCGTGCAGAGTTTATGCGGTCGTTTTGGAACACCCTGTATATATGACATGAAATTAGCACTATAAACAAATTGAATAAAACTGCCGCTATTTCATTCAATTTACATTTTTCGATTTTTATGGTTCAGTCTGTACCTTTAATGAGATGCAAAAACAAATGGGTGCAATTGTTTTAAAAAGGTGCTACCCTCCGGTATTCTCCTCTTCCACAATGTGACCCTCAAGCCCACCCCTGACCTAGATAAAAATACCAGTTAAATTTTTTTATATATAGATTATCAATATCCTGCATCATGTTTTAATGATTCAAAATTCGTTAAGAATGGTTCTTAATTTTAAGTTCTTTATAAACTTAACTTCTTGATATTCATTTTGATTTATCAGTATGAATTAGTTTCTGTGAAATGAACAAGTAGTTCAATTCCTTATCGTATAGCATATCATTTTGGAACAACTTTCGATTTCCATTCATAAATCCATTAGATGTAGTATTTTTCGCTATAGTTTGTACAATTTTCATATTGGTCGCGCTTAAAAATGATTAAAAGTTTGTAAGTTGAGATATTTTGCTAATTTTACATATATCTTTCGTAGAATTTGTACAGGTAAATTCTAACGTATAAAGGGAGGGAAAAAAACGTGTTATGCATATCCCATTTAGGACTATGCTACTTATAGCTAACTATATAAGAAAATCGAACAGAAATTCACATTTAGATATTTTAATTTGTAATAATTTCACACGATAATATATTTATATAAATTTCGAATCTTCTAACAAGGTGGCGAATCAAAAAATGAGAGAATATAAATAGAAGAAAAAAAAAAGCAATGAATGTGGAGAAGGAAATGTAAAGTTATACGAAGCCATCTCGAAAAGCTAACAACTGTTAAGATAACGCTAACTTCCCAATGACTTATCAAAAGGGGAATATCTTGCTCAAAATCACGTTTCTGTATGCTTGTCTTTCAATACTTGTTAGTTGTAGGAAAATACGTGGGATTGTGTTTATATTAATAACGGTAATATTTTTTTCATCGTTAAATTATCTAGGAAAGAATTTAATATAAGGAAAGTTTTTATATATAAGAAAGTTATAAGTTTTTTAAATTTAAAGATTTTTATGTCTTAAGGAAAATGAATAAGTGCGAGCGAAGTTAAAACTCATATCACAATGCAAAAGTAAAATAAAAACAGTTATAAAAATAATGTGATTCAAATATAGCAAAAAATAAAATATGTAATAACGAAGAAATCATGGAAGAAATTTTAGAAAATATTTCTGCGCATAAAAACAATGTAATGTTAAAAAAAAATGTTAATATTTTTTTGCTTGCAAGTATATGTAGAATTTGATTACATTATTCATTTCAAAATGCCTTGATATTTTTCTAATAACTCCAAAAGGGAAAATTTTTAATGATGCTAACTAAATATTTCAAATGTTGCCAAATGATTGGATATGCAAAATACTTTTATGCACTAAAAAAACTTAACTGTTGCCAAAAATTATGAATACGCGAAATTTTAAAAAAATTCTAAAAGCAAAAGCATTACACTCATTAAATCCAACAATTATGTGTACTGGTGCAAAATTATTAATAAAAGTAGATCATGTGATTTTCTTGCTTACTCCTATGGAGTAAAAATCAAATTAGGAAAATATTTTGAGGGGGAAAATATCACTATGTTAAGGAGGTAGTTCATGAATTTCGGCCCCTAAACACATTTTTCACTTTTACCATTTTAATAAAATATTAATTTCTACGCTTCTAATGGTGCAAAAATTATCATTCTACGTGCAGTAGAAGTATTTTTAATAATTTTTTGAAAATGTTTTACCACCTGTCAAAGTCTACTAAATCCATTACTAAAATCCATTTTTCTCAAAACTAACATTTTTACCATGTAAGGAACATTTGTTCCTAAACTACTGCATTTAACAGCTTATAACTTTGCATAATTAATAATTACACTCTAATACATACTTTAATCGAGGGATTTTTTCAAAAAAATATTCTGACTTAATTTATAGCATTAAACATCATAAAAAATTTCACTGTTTTTGAAAGAAAAAAAAAAAGAAGAAAAAACAGATTTGCGCAAAAAATATTTTTTTAAAAATAACTAGACATCCTATCCATAAAATCTCTGATTAGTATGTATTACGGTTCAAAGAATATTCAGTAAAAAAATTGGAGATTTTCATTCTATAGAATGTTTATAAATGTTCCTTAAAAATACCCATTTTTAACATTACTGAGATACAGATCCTGTTTCGTGAGCCTACCCCTTTAACATGTGTCTGTTAATTAAATACACGTATATATGAGGAACTTTGTAAGTTATGCCAGTTTACAAATTTCATAAAATGTCAGTCAAGTTTGCGAATTAAAAAAAATAAAAATAGAGTTAAAACCAGGAGAAAAAATGTCTTTTCACAAGTCTTAATTTCTTAAAAACTTTTCAGTTATCCTTATCGATTATATATATATATATATAAATTTAAGATAACTATTTAAACGTATATTTCTGACTGCAAGGAGTGGCCGCGGTAGCCGAGTGGTCTAGGCATCGGATCATGGCTAGCGTGTCATGAGTTCGATCCCAGTACCGCTAAAGACCCGCCGTGTAGGGGAAGCGATGCACGTTAAATCTGTCGAGAGCTCAAACGTCCTCCCGTTGGTGTGGTGGGGTAGTTAGGAGAGGGGGGTGCCAGCTCAGGTGTCGTCCGCGTCACTTGACCATGGTTCAAAATTACGCGGACCGTCCCCAAAAGCCCTCGTGTAGCTGAACAGTGGGACGTTAATATTCACTGACTGCAAGGAGGGAAAAAAAACTGAAAATGAATAGCATTATAAAATTATTTTTATTAAAGAATAAAACGTTGTCCAATATTTATTTTTTCAACCTTTCAAAGAAATATCGTATGTTTCAAGGCAATCGAAAATGCTCATTATAATCAATAAGATTAGAATGAAATACATTTATCCATTACATCAAATGAATCATTTAGCTCATTAAAGTTTCGCAAGATGGGGGGGGGCGGGTCTAACAATTTATTAGTTAAATTTACAAAACTTTAAAAATCTGGAACAATTTATTTTCTATAAAATTATGTTTTGCATATTTCAGCTTGTTATATCCTTGGTCTAATTTTTTTATTGACTTCTGTCATTCATATACATAAAATTTTGTACAGAGTGTCTATACTGCGCAAGATAATTTCTTCTGAGAATTTTTTTAAATTGCTTAATAACTTCTTTTAAATTACTACTGAGCTTTAGATTTTTATCTGGAAATATGAGTACACAGATAACCTCCATTCAACACGAGAATTACGTTCCCCAAAATTGCTGTGTTATGTGAAACTAATACGAGTACGAAAACGGAGGTTGGTTCCGAATATTAAAAAAATATATGCTACATTATTTTCATAATTTATATAAGCATCCATCAAAAGTTTCTTAAAATGTATAATACACATTAATATTATTAGACAATGTTTTCCTTGTCATCACTATTAATAGAAAGTGTTTTCTTTTTGGCAAGAATTCATACTCTGATCATTTTTCTGTATTACCTTCATATCCATACTCTACCTTTGCAAAAAATCTGTTATTTTAAAGCGCTTGATTTTTGTTGAAAGATCATTAAAGATTTCCTTGTGTAGTACTAAGTATGTATGAGGTTCTTTTTAACTTTGAGTTTTTTTCATTTGAAGAATCTTCATTTAAGAAATATGACTAACTGTTCGGCTAAGCCCAGGTCTTTTTTTATGCTTTTAGAGAAAACTTTTAAACTTTTTTCTCTTACCATGGATTCCAAACATCATTTCTACCAAACCTGCTTCGTCAATTTCTCCTTTCGCCAGTAATTCATGGAAATCTTGTGCAGTCATACCGTCAGAACCTTCTCCTAGAGACTTGGCAATTTCAACGACTGCATCCATTCTGTTTTCTGCTGTCTCGATCAAATTTTCGCTTTTAATTTATCCCATCCAAATATATTTTTTAACAACTATTTAATGTCATCAGTATTTATTTCTCTGATGAGTTTGTTAGAACAATGTAGTACAAAATTGTGAAGAGATTTCATGCTTCCATGACACCCATAGATTTATCATCGATTTTGTTCATAATTAATTGTAAATATCTCCATGCGTAATTGGTTTTACATCAAGCTATAGTTCCCTGATCCAGCGGTTGAAGTAAAGCAATTGCATTTGGAGGTAAAAAAAAAGAAAAAAAAATGTTTGGTTCTCTTAATTCTGGTGGATGGCTGAATGCATTATCAAATATAAGAAGAAATTTAAAATATAAATTTTTCTGTTTTATGTAGTTTTCTACATTTGGTACAAAACAATTTATAAACACCCATTTATTAAATAATTCACTAGCAAGTTACTCCTATTTAGGTTTTTCACAACACGAGGATTGAAAGATTTATGAACCAGAACATGTTTTACCATGTGATCACCTGAAGCATTATCACATATAAGTAATTTTACACGTTCTTTAGATATAAGTCTTCGGACATTTTCCACCTCACCAATGAGCAATCTCGTCAGCTTTAAAAACCCGGTGAATTGAATATCCATCTTCTTGAACAATTTTTTTTTAATTCTATTGGATAAATTTCGGCGGCTTTTTTATCGGCTGGTGCCTTTGTATCTGCTATTTTTAGGTTTTGTAGCGATAAGCTTTTATTCTCATACGATCAAACCACACTTTGCTGGCTACAAAGTCTGGATTAGTTGCAGTTTCTCCATTTTTGCTTATGTAGTCGTACATTTTCAAAGCTTTTTGTTTAATAATATTGGTGCCCAGTGGGATCCTTTTTTTTAAGTCTTCAATCCATATGCCAAGGGCTTTTCTATCTGCTCAATTATAGGTACCATAGAATAAGATGTTTAGTTTGAGAAGATAGTATAGCTTGTACAGCAATGGAATCCAATTTTCTGCTGGTTTTGTCTTATAGTTCATAGTGTCACTACATTTAAATCCAACGATTACGTGACACACATATAGCTTTTCGCCCTTTTTGATCTGATCTAAAATTAATTGTGTTTACCATTGAGATAAAATGCCTTTCAGGAGACATTTTTTTTTTTTAATTTTCGCCAGACATAGCTTAGGGCTGGATTTATTTATACAAATAAAAACATAATTATTATTTCTTTAAAAAAAAGAGTTGAGAACTACTTACCCAAAGATTTTTATTCTACATAATCAAAAGAGAGACACAAAGTTTTAAAGTGTACTTAAATATTAAAAACTCACGAAAAATCTGGAGAAAAAACTGATAGTACGCAGGTGCTCGAATGAAAATTTTGAAATGGGCTGAAAAAGTTGCAAGCTTTTACACGTTTATTGAGCTTTTGTACTGGGATTTCCTACTTTCAAATTAGACCAAGTTAGCTTTTAGCAGTTTTTATTTAATTTCATGTTGTACGGGGATTTTACCCAGTTCTCGAACCGTGTTAGTGGTTCCGTTCGATAAAAATGCCGTATTATACAGGGATTGCCTATAATATTACTTTAAAGAATTTTTGTCATCTCTTGCAAGAATATTATTGTCCTGATTCATTAACTTTTTTTTCTTCATATCTTTTTTTTTTCATTCTGAGTTATTTTACACTTAAAGAAGAGACTAAAATAAAATAACTGCAAATAAACAAAGACACATAAATGTTTCTTTTATTTATAGAAATTGACTGAAATTTATATTTATAAAGATCATTTTACAATAGGTTTTCTTACTATATGATCATTCTTAAACCAGATTTTTCAACGATCTTTCGGCATATGAACAAAGTTGCAAAAAGTATTTATGTTATCTTATCTGTCATTTTGTATTCAAAACGGTAACGATTATACATTTACGTGGAACCTTAGAGAAATCCCTATCATCCACTCATCATAATAAGTAGAAAAAAAATAAGAATAATTTGCTGAAGTGTTACATAAGAACATAAAGCAGTCCATAATGAGTGCAGCGCAACAACGCTGGTGGAGGGGTGAGTGGGAAACCACTCATCCAGTTGATTTAATTAATGACGTCACATCTCTGACAACCACGCCCGTCTTTCAACCGGCTGCCGCATCTCGACGGAACGAGGGGAGAAAAGGGAGGAATTTCTTTAATATCAAAGATTAAAGAGAATATTATTTTTAAGCCCGTTACTCATTACCTCTTAAATATCTGCATGCGGTTATTGAAAGGCGGTTTTAAATAACCACTTGGAAAAAAGTAAGAAAAGGCGGAGAAGTTTAAAATAGGATCAAGTTGTCACACTAACCGCATGCAAAAGCTTGCCTGGAGGAGGGGGGGGGTAATAATTAGAGTGAATGAA
Source organism: Trichonephila clavata (assembly GCA_019973975.1). Lineage (NCBI taxonomy): Eukaryota > Metazoa > Arthropoda > Arachnida > Araneae > Nephilidae > Trichonephila > Trichonephila clavata. The sequence continues at coordinate 118,050 of BMAO01000027.1, forward strand.
GTCTTGCAAAAGAAAACAACAAGTGATAAATAATCTAATTTGTATCAAGACATTCTTATCCTTTTCAGAGCTTAGAAGTGTTGATATGAGTGGTTAAGGACTGTTCTAGGTCTCTTAGAAGAGCTAGGGATAGAATTATCATAAGCCGGGATTTCTCTGATGGATTCATTTGGAATCTGTGGTAACCAGTTGAAAAAATTTTCTGATTGCTTTTTAAGGAAATCAAAAAGCGGTGGAACGTTAAGATCTTTATGCAAGACTTCGTTCCTGACAAACCAAGGTGCGTTAGCTGCTCTAAGCAGTTAAATGTTTTGAAAAGTGTGCAATCTTTTCAGGTGAGTAACTGCCGCACCTGCTCAGATGGGAGAAGCGTATAGCATGATGAGGCGAAGAATGGCTTTATATTACAGAACCTTGTGCCTTAATGCGAGCTTGCTCTTGGGAGAAATCAAACGATTTGGAGTGCTTCTCATTCCAGCCGCCTTTTGGTGGGCAGAACGGATATGCTTGGCAAAATTTAATTTAGCGTTAAGTATTAACCCTAGGTACTTATACTCAGTAACCCAAGGGACAGGCTAATTAAAAATGTTGACATGTGGGAGGTTTCCTATGCACCACTTTCTCGTAAAGAGGAGGCATGCGCTTTTATATGCATTTACCTTAATATTCCCGTCGTTAAGCCAGGTTTGGAGTCTAATTACTTAATTTTGTAACCGCTCAATGATATTATGGTTACAAGTGTTTTGAGTGAAAATGGCAGTGTCGTCCGCGTACATCGCTAAATGAACTTCGGCAGCCTTCGGAATGTCATTGATGTATAGATTAAAGAGCTTGGGCCCTAATAAAGATCCTTGGGGTACTCCACTGAGAATTGGACGTGGGGTGGAGAGACTGTTTTCAACTCTTACCCTAAATTCATGAGAGTTTAGGTAGGAGTGTATAATTTTGATGAGTTGATCCGAAAATCCAAGTCGCATCATCTTGGATATCAAGCCATCATGCCAAATTTTGTCAAAGGCTTTGGCTATGTCCACAAAAAGTATGCCCGTGAGCTGATTATTTTGAAAACCGTGAGCTCAGTAACTCTAAGTAACTGGGTTATTGTGGAGCACTGTGTGACAAAGCCATGCGGCTCAGGAATGATAATATTCCTGGCTTTGCAGTGCTAATTAAGGTGATTCAAAAGAACAAATTCGTACGCTTTGCTCAAGCTACTGAGTAGCGAGATTGTGGACAGTAATTTTGAGGTCTAGAATCATCAGAATTGGGTTTCAGTATGGGGACCTACCACGGCAGTCTTCCAATTCTTAGGGAAATGACAGTTCTCCATTAATAAATTGAACAGCATTACAATAAAAGAATGAATTTGAGGGGGAGATTTTTAAGGATGCGATTTGTAATTAAATCCAAACCAGGAGATTTATTGATCTTAAGCTTTTTAATATATTCCTGTACTTCTGGAGTAGTTTTTTCCAGGTCTAGACAGGTAGGAGCGTCCAGAAATCTTTTAATTTTCCTTTGTGTATGAGCTGTAAAACATTCGTTTTCAGCTTCAGTGTTGAGTTCAAACTGCTTTTGAAGAGTGTCGGCAATCACTCCCGCCTTCATTAGAGGATGATTTGCTACACTGCCAAGTGCGCCCTTTAGGGGGGGGGGGATGTTTTGAGGCGGTTTTTTGAATAAGGAGATTTTCCTCCAAAGAGGTGCCTGTCTCCGGCTAAGTGCCGCTATGTGAGATTCCCAACGAGATTGAGAAAAGTGTCGAATGTCTTTCGTGACCCACGACTGAGTGTTCGGTACTCAGATATCAAGGCAGGATCTCTTGTACGTTGCCAAAATTTCCGAATACGATTTCTGTGGCGAATTTTAGCTTTGATTTCGGAGGAGAGTTTTAACATAGGGGTTGTTTAAATTTTGGTTTTGAAGCTGCCACAAGAGCTTCAGGGATATTTTATCCAAGCCGTTCAATTGCAATTTCGAGGTCTTCATTGCTGGAGGAAGGAGGGATTGGGAGTGATTTGTTATTTAAAAGAAATTTGAAGTTTTCCCAATTGGTGGAGAGTAGATCCGGAATTTTGATTAGAGCCGAGCCAGTATATAGAGTAAGAATGGCCGGTAGATGATCTGATTCAAGATCATCTATAACTCTGATATCATGATTAAAGGGGATATTTTTAAGAACTGCTATATCTATACAAATAAATAAAATTGAAGTGTCTGTTTGTAATTTCAAATTAGCCGCTTTTTACTTAATGCACTAAAAGTATATACGGTACTCATAACAAAAAACCAATTTTTGAAATTTTTGTCTGTCTGTCTGTCTGTTTGTTCCGGCTAATCTCGGAAACGGCTGGTGCGATTTTAAAAATTCTTTCACTAATGGAAAGCTACATTAACGGGGAGTAACATAGGCTATATTTTATTCCCGTATTCTTACGGTAACGGAAACTATACGGGTGAACGTGAAACTGAATGCCAAGATGAACGCCAAGCTGAGCTAATGAAGTCGTTGTTTTGGTTACTGGCGACCGCGATGCTCTTCATGAGACATAACAGTGTTACGCGCACATCATAATTCGCTGACACGTGCCATATTTTTTTTTTTATGATAGTTATCTCACTGTTCAGTTAAGTAGAGCATCGGCTGTTTCGGATGCACTTTTAAAAATAATAAATCAAGGCTTCATAAGCAAAAAGCAATGCAAGAAACAAAAAATTGATAAGTTTTAATCCTTTCTCTTTTTTTATTTACATTTTTAGTCACATTTAAACAATAGTTATTATTTGCTTAATATTTATATTGTAATCGAAGAATAATAATTTTCAAGGTATCTTTCATTTTTCTACCTCTCTGTTTTTCTTAATTCAAATTGTTCTTAATTTCTTAATTGTGAGTTTTTTTCATTCGTTATATTTAAGCTGTTTTAAACTTTAACAGCTGAACTTTAAGTATAATAATTAGAAATCGATGTTAAACATTGTTAGGTTTTTATTCATGAAAATATTTCAGATTTTGATAAAAAACATAGCATTTATAATGATGTTCACAATCTCAATATAAAAGAAGATTCGTGGTTGTGTGAAAGATCAATTTTAGCACCTATAAGCGACCAGGTTACTGCGCTTAATCAGCACAAGTTAAATAAGCTTCCTGGTGAATCACAAACATACCTTTCCATCAATACAATTTGCACTCCGGATGAAACGGTTAGTTATCCAACAGAATTTTTAAACAGTATAATTGTGCCTGGTCTACCTCCTCATAAGCTAGAACTTAAGATTGGCGTTCCCATCATACTACTCCGTAATTTAAACCCACCAAAACTTTGCAATGGTACTAGGTTGCGAGTAGTGTCATTGCAACGAAACGTTATAGAAGGTCGTATAATATCCGGATGCGGAAAAGGTAACATAGTACTTATACCACGAATTCCCATAATACCATCGAATTTCCCGTTTGAATTCAAAAGACTACAATTCCCTGTAAGTGTCAGCTTTGCTATGACAATTAACAAGTCACAAGGGCAAACGTTAAGCAAAGTTGGCATAGATTTAACTAAGAGTTGCTTTTCACATGGCCAAATATACGTGGCATGTTCACGTGCGAGGAATGCCACTGGCGTTTTTGTTTTAGCTCAAGAAAATCGTACACCAAATATTGTATATAAAGAGATTTTTCAATAAATTTAATACTGTATATAGAGAGGATGTTCAATAAATTTATACGAAAAAAACCACACAAAAATTAACAAAAAACAAAGAAAATAAAAAAAAATAAAACAATAAACACCAAAAAGCAGAAAGAACACAAAAATATAAAAACAAAACATTGATTCACAAAGTAAAAAAATGACATTAAACTCTCTCTCTCTCTCTATATATATAGCGTGTATGTATTTCTTAAGGTGGAATACAGAATTATTAAGTTTTCGTAAGATCTGTGAATTGAACAATACACTTTTGTGTAAATTTCTACGTGAACGAAGTCGCGGGTAACAGCTAGTCAATAATAGAATCTCTGGCTCCAGGTCTAGAGCTAGAATTGATATGTGTAGGATTGTGCGGTGCTATAATCCTCACATTCGGTTTACTATTAACAATTTTGCGGAGAGCGTAGCCAAATGAATTTGATCTAGCATTATTCCACGCACGATTCACCGCATTTAAGTCTCCAGCCATGATAATATTTTGGCCAGAATTAAGAATTTTGAGAAAATCTTTATCGGAGAATTTTCTATTATTTTCCGGAGTGTTTCGAGCGTACGCTGAAACAATTCGGATAGGGGGGAAATTATTAAATTTAATTTCAATAGTGGTTGCATCCGTATACTGCAAAGTTGGTAATGTGACTCTGCTATGATCGTAATTATTTTTGCAATAAATAGCGGAACTACTATCTGTTCGAGTACTCAGAAAATTAATTCTGTCGTCTTTATGAAGACAATAATTCGCAATATGTGGATCTAGACCCGGTTGAAGTTTCGTTTCTTAAACTAACAGCATATCTCAGGGTTCTGTTCTGATACAAAGTCGAGGACTTCACAAATTTTTTGTATTCAATGAAACAAAATAGTGCTCGAGTATAAAGATATTATTCAGTTTATTTGTAATAAAAATAGAACAAGAAGCGTGAATGATTGCAATTTGATAAAATATGTAACTAAAATAGAACTCTGAATTAAAATGAAGAAGAATCGCCTTATGCTTTAATAAGATTACCAAAAATAAATTTTGTGTATTCAAAAGAACTTTACATTAAAAGTCAACGTGGGCCACACTGAAAACCAATGGTAACGAGGAACACATTTACCTACTTCCTTTAAGTGACCTCAATTATCATTGAGGGTGTCGTGGCTTGATAATTAAAGATGACCTTGGTTATACTTAGTAAAGGATATCAATCGAGGACAATTCAATCAAAAAAGCAAATAATTTAGCGATAAACCATTTTGCTTTCAAAATTTGATAATATCAAAAGTAAAAATACATTTTCCGAACCATATCGACATAATATGAATCATACAACAAACGCACCCATGTCATAAATTACTCTTTGATGCAATATATAACCAACTATCATACTCTTAATATTGTTTAATAAACATTAAAACCACAGTGGCATAACTGAGAATATTAGGGTCCCCTGCAATGTATATTTAAAAAAAAAAAAAAACCTGCCCTATATTTAAAAAAACCGATTTATTACGAAAATCAAGACCACTTTACTTTTATCCATAATATTCGTGGAAAATCTCCATAATCCACAAAAAGTTATTGCTTTTTTTCCATCCTTAGAAGTCATTACTCATCACAAATTTTAAGACAACATACATATTTATAGAAAATCCTGATGTTTTCAATCTATGAAAAATTTAAAAAATACTTAATCACAACTTCAATATCTTCCTACTGAAATAATTTAGAAATGTGTATTGGTGCTTACTTTATTCGAAACTTGAAAAAACAGGTACCTAAGTATCTATTAATTACGGGTATTATGCACTGGACACAGCACCAAATCAGTATATTATTGCAACTTATTATTGTACAAAAATAAATGGCTACAGAAATCGTGCAACTACGTTTGTATAAATGTTCGATGCTCGTCGGCGCCGCTCTATAATAGAGCCTCTGTCTATTAATTATTAATTTTCGCACATTCAGTGGGGGTAGGGCGGAAAAGCAAAAGTAAATTGCTCTTGCTCTCGAAAATAAAAAATTTGATATGGCATTTCGGGTATTTTATTTTTGATTTGTATTTTTTTACTAGTTTATTATTATGATTGTAAGCTTCTTTTTCTGTTTGTTATCTTCAACGGGGAACAGGACCCCCTAAAACCAGGGGGCCTTGGGCTGCAGCCCAAACGTAGATCCGGCCTTATCCCAGACCATAGTAACAAATGAGGAACAGGAATGGCGAGGCATATTGCAAAAGTCATGTAATTTCTCATCACTGTGTAAACAGACTAGGATCTGATTATATTGGTATTGCACACAAAAATGTGTTTTGTCTGATAAGACAGTGTCTTGACATTCATTTGTGTACGTCCAACAGTGCAGAAAATGATTATGATGTAATTGCAGCAAATGACGGCCTGCTGAATTTGCCCTGTGTTGCAGACGACACCAAATGGTTCGAGCAGAAACAGATTGTTATACAACAAATTCTAACCACTACGCTATATTTCTAGATGTTGAAGAGCAATCCGTCATGCCCACAACATGCCTGTCCTTTCTTTCGGTGGTGTGACGACGCTGGAAGAAAATTCTTCTCGTTGATATAATATATATAAATCCGTTTCTTCTCCATTCACCGATTATCTGTGGGTTAATTTTGATTACCAAATCAATATAAAACAAATGAACGTGACAACATTACTTATGATCGAAGAGCAAGTGCACTATTACTCTCCCATAAAGAATTGATTCAAGCTCACGTAAAATTGAAAAGTAATGTTCACATTTGTATGATTCTTAAAAATATATTTATAACAGTTTTATATCACACGAGGTTATAAAATATTTTTATAAGAGAATTCTATTCTCCAGACTTGTTCAATAACTCAAAAGTTCCGGGGGGAGCATGGATATATGCAGCACAAGTCTCGCCAAATGGTTACTCATTACTTTTATTTCTTTCTTAAGATAACTGGCGCCTTTATTTCATTATGAAACTAAAAGCTACCCTTTTTCCTTTCGAAGCTTCACTCACTGTCTCTTGCATCTCCCTCCGTAAGTTGATTTATCCCATACATATTTTCAAAAATGACAATTGCATGAAGTTATTTGGTGATTGGCTATTATTAATTACAGTTAAATATTGTATTTATAGACTTATAAACTCTTAAGTAACCTTTCCTTTTTTATTTTTTTTGTAAATAAATGCCGATATAGCAGTTTCTTTTCAGAAAAAGACAAATGTAACAGTTGCTCGCAACAAATGAAATATGAATGAGAAACCGAGGAACGATTGATGAATCCTTTCCTTTTCGTCATACCCAAGGTTGCGAAATAATACATATGTAATAAATAATTTTAATAACAGCTCTGATCATCTAAAAAAGGAAACCATGTAATGTAATTTGCAACCAAGTAATATATAAAACAAAAAAGTTATTTAAAATCACACACACAGAGCAATGTAGCACGATTTAAGTAATTAATATTATTCGTGTTTTTTTTTAAAAATTAATTTCAAAAATGTTTACAGCTAAAGTAATTATAATTATCTTATTGGAATTAAAAAAATTGTTTCTCATCTCAGAAAATCAGCAATAAAAAATTAGTAAAATGATAAATTTTGATTCATTGAGGGAGACAAGACTCACTGTCACAGCCGACGAGAGAGTTGAGGAGAAACCAATATTAATTGCAGGAAATGAATTCTCTTAAAGGGACCACGAATTATTATCCATTTGTGTGATGTGTTAAAATAACCATTTCAATAGTTTGAAGAAAATATAAATTACTTTTTAAAGAGAAATATTTTTGAATTAACCAAATATTTACAAACTCACACACACCACGATAAGCATCAAAACTCGCTGATTCTTTTTGGAATGCTGTTTTTAACATTCGCTTTACTGTCGTGAAACTAATAAACTAAACAACCAATAAAAAAAATTAGACATTCTTTATAGAAAACTTAAATATCCAATAAACACATCTTTTAATAATAAAATCCTCTTATTAAAAAAAAATTCTGATAATTATTTAAATTGACTAAAAAATTGATTTAAAAATGACATTAAATGAGGGGGGGGGGAGCAGCTTTTATTTGAGCTACTATTGTGATGTTTGTAAATTGCATACTTATTTTTGAAATACGAAGAATTTGATGTCAAAAAATCCTTTCTCGGTATAAAAAAAAGAAACATTTCATTTGTAGAGCTTTTTTTTTCTATAGAAAAAAGCATGGAATCTCTCTGGTATTTATATAAACTTAAGAATGAATATATTAGTAAAAAACTTCTTGATTAATATGAAGTTTACGCATTAAAATTAATCATGAAAATAACATTTAGATGGAAAATACTAAGCTACGCGTATTTTGTTATAATTTTTACCAATATTATTGCTTAAATAAATATTATTTAAATATTTTTCTCTTTGATTTATAAGTTATATTATAAGTTTATAGTAAAAAGATTATTCTCAAATATTGAAAAAAATTTGTTTGTGGAAAAATTAGATAATAAGAATTACATAGTCCATACATATGAATTATCATGCTTAATTATACATCAGATTAAGAGTAATGCTATATATAAAAATATGTAGTACACGCAATTCTTTCTCTCGTGTAGAAATGTTCCTCAAAAATTTGTGTAAAAAAAGCATCTTTAGTAAAATTGGGGATTCTCTTTCCATGTTTGCGTGTTATCGAAAATTATGTCAGATGAAACGGATGAAATAGAAAACTATATTTAGCTTAAAAATCCTGTAAAATAATGCTGAAAATTGTATAAGTACTAATATGCGTTCGAATTGTATATTCCTATAAATATTTATTGGGCAAGAAACCTTTTTCTAATTCTTGAAATCAGAGAGAAATGTTCAAATATAACCGGTAGCACTAAGTATAACTGATAACAATAGCAAATTATTAAATGCTTATTGTAAGTTAATAAATTTAAACAATTTAATGATGTAATATGTTGTGTAAATGTTATATAAAATGCACACAGATAAAAGCTATAGAATAAGAGGACTCTCCAGTAACTATTACGTTTTTATAGCCTTGCTGCTCAATTTTTTAAGAGTGATAAAAACAGAATTTTTTTTGACATATTTGTACCAATGAATGGAGTTTGTACTAGACCACTCAGGTTACGTGCATGATTATAAGATAATGACTTAAAAATAGTGTTAATTCACACAAGTAACTTTTTCAAAAAAGGAAGATTTCAAATTCGTACAATAAAACTATCATGTAAAAACGAGTTTAGTGTATTAGTTTGCTACTACCTATTTTCGAGCTAAGGCTTCTGATAATTTTTCATCGAATAATTTTATCAGAATAGTTTTCGTTCTTTTTCCAAAAATATTATTTTGAAATGAAATTTTGTATGCCATTTTGATTCGTTTGTTTCAATGAACGTTATATATAATTTTTATTTATCTCATCTTGTATAACTATTTCTGTAATTCTTAAGACAATGATCGATTTGTTACTGCACACATTATCAGTTGTAGCTTCCGTAAGAAAAACTCAAGCAAGATTACAAAAGAATACTTAAGTTCCCGTGACCTCCAAGAGCGATTTTAAATTATGCTGATCTTCAAGGTCAGTAAAATTTAAATATCTATTGATTGCTGCGTAGGAAAAATCAATATCACAATTATCGTACTTTTTTAGTTTTTAATTTTTTAAAAAAGATGTAGTAGTATTTATTTTAATGTTTGTTTTGAACTTTTTTGCTATCATGATTCCTGTTCCAATACTTACTCATTTTCAAAGGAGATAACATAAAGCTTATGCTACAAAACCAAAGAAAGAGTACAAAATGCTAAAAGTAAAATGTATTCCACCATGAACAGTATTCACACTTATAAATTAAGTTTTTCAGCTTCATCAGCTTAATACGGTTCAAGCTGACGTCTTTAGACAAAATTATAAATCGCTAATTTACACACTTAAATTATAATCAGACTTTCAGATTGAAGGGAATGCATACTTATCAGGTATTAATGCTTTGTTTAATAGTTATAGTTCCTTTTTTTAATTCTGAAAAGCCTTCACGGTTGTTACCAAAATTGAGCAAACGTTTTCGGCCATTCTAAAAATATAGAGAACACTTTTGAAAATATATTTTTTAAATCTAATTATCATTTCAGCTGATCCACATCTCCCAGTGTTTCAGTAATTGGGCAGCTGTTTTGTTATACACTGATAGGCTCAAAATATAAATAAAATTCATTTATTAATGCAGTTTAACCATTTTTATTAAATTTGGGTGACTAATTTTTGCAATGTTCCTAAAGATTTAATTTTTTTTTTTTTTTTGTATTTTTCCTATCAGTTTTTTGTTTTTTCCTAACATTTTTGTCAGATCTTCCATTTCATTATCAATTTATAGTTTTATGTGTAAATAAATTCTTGTATTTTTCCTATCGATTGGAAGATTGATCGATTAAAGCATTGTAAGAATCTCCAGTGACGAATCCCGGTCAAGTGACGGCACTTGAGATAGTATTCCATTTCATGCTAAGCTCACGTGAAGAAGTTGAGACCCAACAGATTAAATGTGTGTCTCACCTTTAAGTCCAATCGGGACGCGAATACCTGAAACATTGCCGAATATGAGTTTTCAACAGACAACTCGGTTATCCTGGCCTCTTTTATCTCTGGAGTTGGAATTTTAGTTGCAAAAAAAACATGTATGTAGCTTTTGGGATTTAAATAACTTTTTCCCTTTCAGGTTATTTTATTTATGTTTTAGACTCCGTGTATAGGGGTTGATGTATTATAAATCTATTGAGGTGCAAAGTCCTCATGTTGGCGTGATGTGGAGATTCGGAGTTTCAGGTGCTAGCTCTTGTGTCGTCCTCATCACTGGACCGTGGTTCAAAATTACGAGATTAGTCAAGCACCAAATCGCGTAGCTTCATTCAGTGACTGATAAACAATCCCTTCCATCAATATTAATTTTCTTTTCAATTTTCCTTCACATAAAGAAATGTTAGGAGCCCAGTGGCTGAGTGGTTAGTGCATCGCGCTTACTCACCACAGGTCCGAATTTCAAACCCTGGGCTGATCAAGGTTGACTCAGCCTTTCATCCCTTCAGTGGGTCGATAAAATGAGCACCAAGCTTGCTTGGGAACTTAACACTGGGGGTTTCGCATCAGACCGACCACCTGATCAGAACATCTGCTCATGCATCTCAGGGCCCAAGGTTGCGTATATTGAGTTGGGAACAGTAGGCCTTGGAATCCCCCCCCCCTCTTAACGACAAAAACTTTTAAAACTACCTCAGCTAATTATTATACGATTCTGCATATATTTATTGCAAATAAATTCTTTTATCTTCTTAACTCGAATAATATTCGGTATTCAAGTTCAGCCGAAAGTTTGAGTCCCGATTCCTGTTAAGATCCGTCGTCAGAGTAATGGCACAGTTCATGACATGAAACTGATCTTCACATTCCTTCAGAGAAAGCGTTCAGGTATTAAAAATTTTAATAAAACAGAAATAAGCGATTTATAAGAATCTCTCTTTAATTTTATAGTTTTCAAATTTTTTTTATTGTCCCTATGCAGTGGCGTAACGGAGAATATAAGAACCTCCCTCGAAGTCAGCTTTTGGACCCTAAGCTGGACCTTACAAAGGGTATATACTAGGCGTCAGAAAGACTTTGGACCCCCTAGATTCCTGGACCCCCGCGATGTACGTTACGCTACTGCCCCTATGTATACGTATTATGTAAAACACTTATTTTGTGCACTAAAAGCATACTATTTAATTTTTTACAGAAAAGTTTAAAAGCTCATGAAGCTATTTTAAACTGTTACTCCTCTTACAATAATTGACATGCACAGATGAAATTTGATTTGCAAGTACATCGAAATATGTATAATTCTTCAAAAAATATATCAATTCTAAATTCAATTTAGGAAAAAAAATGAAAATTTCTTTGATAAAAAAATGCTTACCATTTATCATTACATGCATTAATAGCAATTGTTAGAAAAATATCAAAGCATTTGGCACAATAGGAAAAAAAGTCTTAGCATTTGATATGCAGGAAAACTAGTATACAGCCACTCAAAAAATGAGCTAAGAAATATTTTAACATTTGGTGTACAGTATATAAGAAAATTTTTATTAGTATTATAAAATTGTATTTGATCTAGCTTTTCAAATATAATTCAAAGGCACACAGGAATCAAAAAAGTATTGGGGCACTTTTGAAATGAGAAATTTAACAAATATATAGCGCATTTCAATAAAATTTAATTTCACACTACTTTTTTATACTAGAAGTTTAAATATAAACGTTTCAACATATAAGATTATTTATAGAAAAAATGGCGAGAAACAAAGATATATCGGTTGTTGTGCGAAATCTCGTAATAAGTCATTGGAAAGAAGGGAAATCAGCTCGCTGTGTAGGAAAAGTCTTGAAATTGAATAAGTCTACCGGTTTTAACATCATTGACCGGTTCAAGAAAACAAATAGTGTTGAAAACAAGCAAAGATAAGGGCGTCCAAGGATAATTAATGAACGTGAAGAGAGGTGGATTGTGAGGACAAGTATACATTAATCCAAGAACTAGTGCAGTAAAAATGACTTTGCAATGTAAAAGCAGTTCGGAAAATCAGTAAATCCTGAAACTGTCAAATGTTTAAAGAAAACATAAGTATCATAGCACAGTACCTCAAAGAAAGCCCTATATGAGCAAAGCAAATAGACAAGCTAGGTTGGCATTTGCTAAAATGTATGTAAGGCAGCCAACAGAATATTGGGAAAACGTAATTTTTGTTGATGAAAGCAAATATGACATTTTCGGATCGGATGGCAAGCAAAAAGTTTGGCGGAAATCAAATACAGCGATGCATGTCATAAATTTACGGCCTACTGTCAATTATGGAGGGGGTAACCAAATTGTCTGGGACTGCATGGCAAGCTCTGGTGTCGGGAACTTACATTTTATTAATGGTATAATGAATATAAATATGTCTATCTTGACATTTTCAAGCGAAATTTAAAGCAAAGTGCAAGCAAGCTGGGAATGTCAGGACATTTCAAATTGTACTAAGATAATGACCCGAAATATACTGCATATATTTTCAAGTTATGGGTCTTCTGCTAATGTCCTAGAGCTATTAAGACTCCTGCACAAAGTCCAGACCTTAATACCATTGAACATGCGTGGGAATATTTGCAGCAAAAACTATATGAGCACCAATTTCTAAAACGTAGGATTTAAGAAAATATTTGGTCGAAGAGTGGACCAAAATCGATCGATCGTTTTGCAAAAAATTGATCCAATCCATGCCAAATAGACTTCGAGAGGTCATGAATTGCAATGGAGGCAAAACAAGATATATATTAATTTCTAAGTCTGAATTATGTTTCATAATTTATTGGGAAGTGTCCCAATACTTTTTTGAGCACGTTTTTCACTCTATTTCTTTTATTTTCAATTTTAACCATAATTGCATTAATGTATGAATTTTGTTTAAATTATTATTATTTGTATTACCAAAATAATAGTTTCTTCTTTTTTGTTTTATTTGTATGTTTAAGGAAAATATTACGATAAAAAATCTATGAACTGGTAGTGTGTCCCAAACTTTTGACAGACTGTATATAGTTTTGTTTTTCTTTCTGAGATAACTCAGTTTAAAGTTTTTGTTTGCTATTATAGAATGTTAATAAAAAGTATCATAAAAGTTATCAAAACGGAATTTTTCTTTAACAAAGCTTTAAAAAAAAAAATTTTTTTTTGTGAGTTATAGAAAAATAAATAAATAATTTTTCAGCGTACACAAATTTTATTCGATTTTTTGACCGATTTTTGTCAGTTGAACAGTATTGTGTCTCCTTAACAAATATTAGTTTCAAAATATTGATTTCATTTTGTAAATGCTTTCTTCAGTGTTTATAAATATTGGACCTAATAAATCAATTTCCTCTTTTGTTTAAAATATTAGATAATTTAAGTAAGACTAACATGATTATTTTTTTAGGAAATGTAAAGAATCAAGAATTTGGTACTCGAAGCATCATATTCAAGATAGTATAGTACTGAAATAAGCTTCATAAACATATTTATTGGGAATTCATTCGCATTATTTTGTATAATTGGCATATTTCTTAAAAAAATAATTATGCAATTTAATTTTTTTTAAAAAAAGAACATAATAAGAAACAAACAATATTTTTAAATATTGTGAGATATCAAATCCAGATCACATAGGATTAACATTTTTTAAACAAATTACTGTATAAAAATTGACCTAGTTTCCTAGTTATTCATTAACGTAAAATGAAGCATTAAACATAACAAATGTCTTAAAAATTTGCGAAATTAAGTAGTTTTTCAACCTAATAATTTATATTGGATTATTATTATAAAAATTGAATTTTAACTGTTTAATTTTTCCAGTCGTAAAGATCTGTAACATATATGCGTATATAAATATAAAATTATTTTCAATCTTTTTAGCTTCATTTTTATTATTTTGTCTCAAACACAAATTTACTTTACGAAAAGTTCTTACCTGTGACACTTATGTAATCAATCCTAGAGGACATGGTAAAGTCCGTTGTCTTCAATATTCGAAATTGATTAAAACTGATATCCACAGCTTCTAACGAAGTGAAATGGCTGAGAAAATTATTTAAGGTAGTCAAATTATTCTTAGCTATGAAAATTCGTTCTACTGGTAGAGTTGTAACAAAGGAGTCAGACATCAAATGATGCAGCCCGTTTTCACTTATATCCAAAATTGACAACTTCCTAAGAGAATTGATTTGCATAAAACAGAAACTGAATAAGCGATTTTGTGTTAAATCCAAGCTACGCAAATTTGAAAGCGAATGAAAAGCTCCATTTATTGATGTTATCATATTTCCAGACAAATCTAAACTTTCTAATGAATCGAGGCCTTCAAAATCACTGTAAGTTAAGTTAACCAGTCGATTCATTGAAAGATTTAAGTTTCTGAGTTGACTTAGGTTCTGGAAAGAAGTTCCAAGTTCATGTATATTGTTATACTGCAGATAAATTTCTTGCACATTATACAAACGATTAAAAGATCTGCCTAACTGGCATATTGAATTTCTTGCTAAATTCAACTTCCTTAAATTGTGAAGTCCATCTAACTCTCCTTCCAATGTTCTTAATCTGTTATCATTTAAAAATAACCACTCCAAATTCACTAAGCGCCTAACCGATTTATTCAGTGTTGATAGATAATTGTTGGCCAATGAGAGCGTTACCAAAATTATTGGAAATGATCCTCTTTCAACATGAGTTAATCTATTTGCTGCCAAGGAAAGGTATTTCAATTTTCCGGCTCCTCTGAGATCTCTATATGCTAACTGATAGAGCTCATTTTCAGGAAGCCTCAGAGATATTAATGATGACAGTCGACTCAGAGATTCTGGTGGAAAGGAGAAAAGTGTCACATTATGCAAGGTAAGCATTAAAAGCGACTTCATGCCAGAAAAAGCATCAACTGCAATCCACCTCAAATTCGAGTCTTTGATCTGAAGTCTTGTAACATTTAATGAGACAAACGCTCTCGATGGCAACCCTTCGAAACGAGCTTCTACAATCTTAAGATATGGTATAGGATCATTATGAAACCAAGTTCTTAAAGCCCTCTGAACAGTTTTTAAACGACGAATTCTGGCACAGTGAATTGTGGGAATGTCAGGAACTGTTGAACACTCGCAAGGTTTTATGCTGGAGATAGGAGGACATACAAAGTTCTCGAATGATGCTTGAGTTTCCATGCTGTGCTCGGGCATGTAGCCCTCTACCAAAAGAACAGAAGCAAAAATAAAAGTCGGTAACTTCATTCCTGTTATCGGAGTTTAAACCTCTTGACACAGCGTTTTAAATTTTGCATAACAACCATTCGATAAACTACATATCGAATATTGAAGAATACAATATTCGCTAATATGATGAGCCCTCTCGATTCCGAGCGAAGATCATAACTGATAAACATTAGCAACAGGATTAGTTTCCACGCTCGTAGCTTGGGACACTAGCGGAAAAGTGCATCTTTTTGAACAGATGATTAGGAACTGTCAGGTTCGCAAGTGTTTTACTATTTAAAGAGCACTCAAGAGGAGCGGCGAATATCTGGCATGGATCCAAAAGGCAGTGCTTCCGGACGAAAAAAATAGCGTAAGACCTTCACGAAAATCATTAGCTTCCTTTAGAATATCTAGAGAACTATATAATTTAATTTTAAATCTTAACCTTCTTTCAGAATAAAATTTACTCTAATTTTAATTTTACATAGTCCTTACTTTAAATTTTCACCAGGTAAAGTGAATAAGTGTTGCTGTCGCACTTATTTTAAGACTGGAGCCCAAAGAGCTAAGTGCTCTATAGCTCATTCTCACAATGACATTTATTAATTTACATAACAAAATACTGATTGCCTAAGACTGGCATTGATGACTTGATATGTATTATAATAGCCTAATAAATTAGTTTATAGATTTACTAGTGATAGAAAAATGTCAAATATCATATTGCTAACGGTGATGTAATATTTAAGGCATGAGAGCCATTTTGGAAAAGAAATGTTCAGAAGTTAAACCTAAAGCTATGTTATTTTTTCGTTTGTTGATGTTCATACATATAATAGCATATAAATATCTTTCGTAAGATTAATTATTCGAAGTTGGAGATGTCTTTCCCTTTTTTTCATCTTTCTCAATTCCAAACATTTTATCTGGGAACTAGCTCGATATATAACTTTACATCTTGAGAACATCTCCAACAGAAATTGTAAGCAAATATTAAACAAGTATTCTATAAAACTATTCAATTAAATCATAAAAATAATTCAGTGCAAAGAAAATTTATTTTTCGTTATTCTAAAACTTCTAGTAGTTAATGTAATTTTAAAATACTTAATAATTCTTGAGAGGAAAGGCTTGCATAAGAGACATTTGTTTTACTGAGTGAGTGAATATTAACGTCGCACTGATTAGCAACACGAGGGCTTTTGGCGACGGTCCGCGTAATTTTGAACCATGGTCAAGTGATGCGGACGACACCTGAAATGGCACCCCTCTCCTAACTACCACACCACACAAATAGGAGGACGTTTGAGCTCTCGACAGATTTAACGTGCATCGCTTCCCCAACACGGCGGATCTTTAGTGGTAATAGAATCGAACTCATGACACGTTAGCCATGATCCGATGCCTAGACCACTCGGCCACGACATTTGTTTTAAAAATATATCTATGTAGATATATTTCCCTTCTTTTATTGAGAAATTATAAATGTTGCTCATATTTTACAGTTGTTAAAAGGAGAAATTTAGGGAAATTAAATGAGGGTACTCTTTTCGATTTTTAAAAGCGAGGAATAATCATTAACTTTGAGACTGTTAAAGAAATTGCATGCTTTGCAAAAAATTTTAGAGTAGAAAAGGTAATAAGGAAATATATAAACATATTCGCTTCGCGATTCATGAATTTTTAGGATTTCGTTTCCATTAAACATTTTATAACAAAAAAAGGAACACAGAACGTAACATTTTAATCAGCGTGTTCTGGCTTAGGTCTGAACTGCAGGATTAAACAAGTTTTAAGTCACAAACTTCCTCCTTTTTAACACGCTTTTATAAGTTTCACTTGCATGTAACGGAATCTTGGAACTCGATTTTCACCCACTTAAAAAGATCGGATTAATTCGAAATTTTGCACACTTGTCAAGGCCCGATGATAATACAATAATTTCATAATTTTGTTCCATTATCCTCATCAGGATCGTCAGGAATCCCGATAATCAGATTTGGCGACAATTAAATATATCACTTCCAGATTTGGCAACTTATTGCACACACAATTTTCAGATTTGGTGATTAATTCCATATAACATTTCCAGATTTGGCGACTAATTCCAGATTTAGCGACTAAAAGAAAAAGGTGTAACCCTACAGCGAATGTTTTTAATTAATACACTTGCGGTTTATAAAAATAAAACAAACAAAAAAAGTGTTCTGTATGTGAGAAAGTGGAGAGTGGGTGTGTGTTATCAATTCCTTACTATAATATAAACATTTTTCTCAAAATGAAAAAAAAAAAAATAGACTCGTGATGTGAAAAAAATAATTTATGTTCTAACTGCTAAATATTTTTTATATTTTTATAAAGCAATACGTTTAGAATTGATAATACGAATTAACATTATAGCAATACGTTTAAAAGGTGAAAATATGATTGACACTTAATATTACCATGTTTTTACTAACTTGCTTTCTTTAATGTCTATCCGGGTGGAATTTTGTAATTGATTTTAAACTGTGTTCTTTTCCAATGAGATAGAGACTTGACATTTGGACCGTATCTCAGAAGTGGATGACAATGCATGAAAATGTGAAAAAAGCAAAAAAAGAAAAGGAGAAATTTTTTATACTTTTTAGTCCGTTATAAAAACATGTGGTACATTAATTTTTTTTAATTCGAACTTTTTTCTTCTTATCACACATTTTATTTTTTTGACCTGTTCTTTTGAGACGGAATCTAATATAACGATACGGGACTCACCCGAGGCCCCGTAAACAGAGAGAATAAATACACTTCAGACCCTTTAATTAAAATCCATTGAAAAGCAAGACTTATTCCAGCAGCCACGTAATTCTGGCTCCAAATATCAAACTCAAGGATAAATTCAAGAATGAAAAAATGACAGGTTAAAAAAATTAAAAAACACGCTTTTATTGTAGATCGAGCTAAAAAAATGAAAAATAAATTATAATTTAAAAAAACTAAAGAACACGCTTTTATACTGAATCGAACTAAAAAGTAAAAATAATAATTCTTAATATAAGAATAAAATGAGAAACGAGAAAATGAATTTCATTGGGGTAAAAGCATGGGGTGCAATTTCGGAATTGAAAGAAGTTAGAAAATATAACAATTGATATATTTTTGTAGAACACCCCACGCTTTTACCCCAATGACATTCATTTTCTCGTTCCTCATTTTATTCTTATATTAAGAATTATTTTTTTACTTTAGTTCGATTCAGTATAAAAGAGTGTTCTTTAGTTTTTTTAAAATTATAATTTATTTTATTCAATGTTACTGCGCAGGGGAAAAAAAGAAGTGTTCTGCAGAAAATAAGTTTATAGAGAGCAACGGAAACACAAACGAATCAGAATCAGTAAAAAAATCCTAAATCTGAAATAATAATAAAGACGTACCCAGAGAGAGAGAGTGGTGAGAATCAAATGCAATTTTAAAATTTGAAGAAACGATATCTGAGAGTCCCAAAAGAGTGTTGCGGCTCTCCAGAGCACAGCGACGTCTTAATAGAGGCACCATGAAATATTGCAAAAGCTTAATCTCTTTATCTATAATTAGTCATACTTGGAATTAGGTCGGACACTACGAGTTGGCAAGGCTTGGAAACTATTGATTTATGAATTACTCCCCCTCTCTCAAATACTTTTTTCTCTTCACAATTATGTGTTTTGAAGACCATTTACAGCCAATTTTCGATTAGCAGTTGATAAATCACTTTGCAAGGTTTTATTCACATTCAGAATTTAGAACATCTATTTTTTTAATTGTTCAACGATCAATTGATTGTTTTTGAAACTTATACCTTTTGTTACAGCTTTTAGAATTTGCTTCACCCATTTTGCTTTAAAACAATGGTTTCAAATCTTTTCCTCTGTTGCTATACAGATATTCAAAAACATAAGCTCATTAACTTATATTTTTTTTTGTATTTAAATGCTGTAATTTTTAAATTGCTTTCATTTATATAAAGTAGAGAATGTGCGAGGTAATTAGTATGTGTGGGGAAAGCAAAATATAATTACTTTACGACTATAAAGCACAGATTTAAAATTTTACGATATATCTATATCTAACGCATTTATTTAAGTATGGAATCGTTAAATATTGATATGTATTTATATATTATATAGTACTTCCATTAGCGGTAATTTTTCGAACTGAAATTTACAGCTCATCACACACACTTAAAATTTAACGTTTTTATTCATTTTACTATTTGTTATTCGCATACTTTGAATAGGCCAACATTTATTCCAAATAATAAAAGTACCGTTGATTGGAAATAGGTATTTTTTTTTCAAAATATCTTTAATGTTTTTACAAAAATCGAAGTACTTCATTCATTTGAGTTAAAAAAAATATTTTTAAAATGAATAACAGTTTTATTTTGCTGTTGCTTCAAAACCCACATAACTCAATCAGTGTTCTTATGCCTCCGGCCATGGTGTTTTGAAATTATATAAATCTTATTATCACAATAAAAAACAACATAAGCGAAAAATCAGCAATTTCGGAGGAATGAGAGGGAAACAGCACACATAATTCAAATAGCTCTAATTCTAAAATAAATGGTAATAATTAACTTTTTGCAAAAGGGCTGTAAAATAAATTTTTTTCTTGTTATTTACCAAGAAAAATAAAATTAGTACCTATAAAAGATTATCTAGCTGTAAAATCCATGATTTTAAAAATCGGTTCTGAAAAAAAATGCTACATCAAATTTTAAAAATGTGGTTTTAGACCTTTTCTTATGTGGAAGATTTAAACCATTTTCTAGCTCCTAAGCATGACACTAAAATATATTTTAGAAAATAAGAAATAAATGACTGTTAAATTTTTAAAAAAATTTTATGTTAGAACATTAGTGCGCATTCCAACATACACGGTTATTACAATTAAACTATCAAAACGCTATAAAAAAAAGAACCACTGATCAGAATGGCGTCAAATTTGAACGGAATATTATTGAAGGGGAAAGCGTATGGCATAAGAAAAAAAGTAATTCCCAATTTTAGCAACAGATGGTACTGTAAGCATCATATTTTTTGAAAGTGTTCGATTAGAAATGACAGTGAACTGTAAAACAATTAAGGTGTTAGTTAAACGTTAAATCAAGTGTGCTGTTCAGTGTGCATGGCTGTTCAGCATCACAGTCCACCCACCACGGCAAGGTCATATCATATCGGATAGGAAAAATCGTTTTTTAACTGTCCCGAGGCCAAAAACCTCATAAAAAGCGTCCATCAAGTCGGTTGTTAAATTTCGCGGGACTGTCGCAAAACATGTTTAACATGTTCTCCACCGTTGTCTTCTACAAGTTTAAATCGAGAAACAGCATACTTTACAACTGATCGAAATGTCTCCAGGGTCACGTTCAGAATGTGTTACGCAATGTGTGACTTCAATTCAGCTAAGTATGCAATCGAAGCACTGAACATAACATCTTTCAGATAACCCCACAGCTAGAAGTTACACGGATTAAGATCAGGTGATCGAGGTGGCCAGGCTGTTGGAAAATGGTGGCTGATAACTCTAGCATTTCCAAAATGCCCCTTCATCAGCTGCTTCACTGGATTTGCCACATGAGGAGGAGCACCATCTTGCATAAAAATGATCCCAACTACGCTGTTGAAGATCTGGAATGACTTATGATGCAGCGCTACAATTACTTCATTAATTTAACTTATTATGGCTTACGCAGGTTCGATTAATTCAACTAATGTCTGCATCATGATAGTGGTTAGTACATTAAAACTCAATAAAAAAACAATGAGATTAAATGAATAATTCGGATTTAATTAAATCAAATTCGTTTATTACTTTTAAAACATTTCTAGGTTAAAATAATAAAACTATTAAAATTTTAGGAATAAGAATACTACAACATTCCACTTATCTGAAACGGAGGCATGGAGCTGGGTGGTACTTGGACGGCCTAAATTTAACTCTCTTCATCTGAAATCATGGTAATCTGTCTTCTGCTAATCTGTAAAATCTCTGTAAATCTCTGCCGAGAAATGTCCCGGTTCCTCCTTTTAAGTGGGGGCAAATTACCCCCTTTTTCATCCGCACGTCCTTTGGTCCCGCCTAGCCATTGGTCAGGAACCAAGCGCAAAGTTACAAATTTCTAGTGACGACTCTGCCAAATTATGAGTCCATTCAACTTTGCTGACCGGCCGTTGGGACCCCCCCCCCCCCAACTAAGGAATGCGACAACATCCTGTCAACAAAAAACAAGGGGAATACACAAATTGCATGTGTCTTAGGGACCATCTTCAAACCCGATCAGCATCTAAGCCTTCCAGCCTCCAAGCCACCCATCACTTAGTTGCGCAAAAGACACTCTTAGCACTGACCAGTGACGGTAACGGTCATTGGTTTACCACATATCCAATGTAGTGATCCAGATTTTGACTTTAGACAAAACTTTAAATGTTTCGGCTAAAGCAAAAATATATAAGGAATTCATGTCCAAGTTCCTCTTCTTTATAAGATCTCAACTAATGTATATTAAATGGACAAGACTACAGAATTACAGGAGACTAATAACATTGAGATAGTGGAAATACAACGTATTTCTTAAAAGACGAATATCTCAAGACTTCTCCTGTATTAGTAAACATCTTAGGCATAAATATACCAGAAAATATTAAACTTTGGTTCATTAACCAACGTATTCAGCTTTTTATTGATAAACCTCGATTTCTATAAAAAGTTAACAATTGTTTTAATTTCATTTCTTCTATCTAACTAAATTTTGTCAAAAATTCACTATATATATATATATATATATATATATATAAATGTGGAATAACCCATTCAAGATAGTTTTCAAATTCTTTAAACTGTTAGGGAGATCATACAGCCAATTTCCAAAGTTGATCCGCATACATTGAAGTAAAGTGAATAATGAAATTTAAATTTAAGAAACATTTAACTTTGGGAGAGGCTAGAGGAATATTCCGGAATATCAGTTCTGAAAGTTATTCTAACACGGTAAAAGCTACTCTGACGGGTTCAAATATGCAGAATATGTTGGATAAGAAAGTGGATATGATGTAAAAATTTTTTAAAAAAACATATAGGAAAAGCAATAATTACTTTTGAAAATAATCAATAGAAGCGATGTTTAACCATCTATGTAATACTTATGAAGTTAGAAGACAAAAAGTAATTATATAGCCTAATAAAAAAAGAAAACAGTCTGTGCAGTTTAGTAACACCGGTACATCCAATTACATAGACAAGATGGAAATAAATCAAATAGTATGAATATATTACTCGAATTATTTTTCACTTCTATTTTATCAATGGAAAAATTTACATATTAATGTTCAATTTTCATTTGTTCTCAAAGGGATGGTAAAATTCAAAACTTTCTTTTTCCTTTCTTTTATGATTCTTCTGCAATGGAATTATAGAGGCACTATAAATAGATTTATCTAGTTAAACATTCCCCTCTCTTTTCACTTGCTGAAGTCTGGATTTTGAAGAAACTTAAAAAATGGAGATAGTTTTTATTTCCCCCAAAAAGTTATTTAAGAATAGATAGACAAGACAAACCAGGAGGCGGATTAATAATTGCAATGCCAGGGCGTATTTCTGCTTGATAAATTCCACGACAAACGAATCGAACAAAAGATGACAGTTATTGCTATCAAAATTTCTACATTAACAACTTTTCATAATAAATATTTTTGCCCCTCAAGAATTGAATATTTCCTTAATTAAATCTTTTCTGGAACCTCTCACACAGACCCAGCGGCTTTTGGAGGTTATAATCTATATCATCCGATATGGGGATCAGATCGCTTTTCTAAGAATAATAATGATCTCGTGGAATGGATAATTGACACCGAGTTTTTTTCAGTTCACCTGTACCTGAATACAGAAGTACAGTGAGCAAAGCTTTGCTCGTTGTTCTAATAGTCTCTTAATAAACCTTTTTAATTTATACTAACAGTTTTAAAAAGCTCTTTTGAAAGGGATCACTGTCCTATAATTACAGAGAGCTCTCGTGTTTAAACTCTGATTAGTAAACTTTAAAAACTGGCAAAGAATAATGAAACAATACAATCTACAATAATCCAGAGTGATTGTTAACGTTTCATTTTGCTGTTACACTAGAACCATTGGCAACTGACCTCGTAATTTTGAATCTCGTTCGAATGACGAGTACAACATATGAGATGGAGCCTCACTCACTAAACTTCCACACCGCACCAAAGTGAGAATTTTGATCCTCAACAAATTCAACGTCTATTATCCTCTCTAACATAGCTCATCTTCAGTGATAAGTAATCCAGAAGACGACAACATAAACTTCACTGATACTTTCTGTAGAATAATTAAAAAAGAGCATACTCTAGAAATTCAAGATTCCAACAGATCATTTTCACCTTGATGGAATGGTGTTTGCATAGTAACTCGTGTGAGCTCAAAAAATATTACCGGAAAAAAGCTATACGTGACATTTCCCCTTAACTATGGATTAAATACAAGCGATATATTCAAGTAAATTCAGAATACACATAAAAAGGCAAATGGAATGAATTCACTGGAAGGGTTGTTTTGAAGGTTGGGGGTGGTTCAAGGCAATATATATAATTTTTACTTATGATTTTGAAATATTAGAGACGGGTGTCGAATATGTTCCATCCGTGCTTATAACATTTTTATTTAATCCTCTGATTAATTCCTCAGCATTGTCCTTAGTGAATTATAAAATGCTCTGGAAAGAATCACTCACAATAGTGCGATTATCGGAAATTCATCTTAAACCCAGAGGGAAAATAGTAAGGGAACTTTCAGAGTAGAACTTTCACGTAACAATTTCATGGTTTTCTGTTTTTTCTTCAGGGTTTTTATTTCCACGACAATCTTCCATTTCGGCATTATATTTCTAAGCAAAATCAAAGAAGAAGGCAGGATAATAAAGCAAATGAAAAACAGAAGCCGGAAATAGATAAAAGTCACTAGATGCGAGATCATGCTTGTATGGGAGATGGTGTAGGCGCTACCAACCAAGAGTTCCAATATGGTTTTGCATTGCCATCGCTGAGTGTGGCATTGTCATCCAACAACAGAATTGCCAGATCTGAGAAGCCCAGGCCACTTTTTTTCCAAATCCATCTGCTTGATCGCGTCGACCTCTACCGAATGGTGTATCGGTGTCTTGCACGTTCACCTGCTGTTTCGTCGTTCGCCCATAGCCGTTAAACTTGTGTGGAAAAATAAAGTTATGTCTTATCTCTAATGTATTATTATATGCTTTAATTTTTCCATGCACAACTCTGACCACAGTCGACAGGGGAAACTTATTTTCCGACTCACTCTATTATATGTACTCCAAAATTACCGTATTCAATCTTCGAAATTCATCCATCTATTAGCTGGCAAGATCTTCATCCAATTTCCTTTTCACAATCTCTCGATTTTACTAAGGACTCCAAAACACACACATTTTTTGAATTGACCATCTGGACACAAAATCGGTAATTGAATCAAATGTTTATATTGACTGATGAAGCCCTAGATGACAACAGCAGCAATATTTTCTGAAATAGAATTTTTTTAAAAAACAATGAGAGAATTATTATTTCAGCAAATATTTCAAAATCTTAGGGAACATCCCCGACTGCTGATTATAATATCCAATTGGATAAAAAGCAGAAGAGAGGAGATTCAAATCACCAGAAAAAAGGTTATAACTCCAGGACTTTTACACCCAGGTTTCAATTGCAAATAACCCAATATCTATGGCGGGAAGTGAGTATCTATTTAAGGTTTATTCCACGCCATATAAATAGTAAAATGATTGCTAAAAAAAGGTTAAACATATATTTAATTTACAGCATTAGAATATTATAATAATTACGAATTAACATGGAAATTGAAAAAGGCAAAGCACGTCTTTCCTCGTGCGAGTCAGAGAGAGAAGTGAGTGCGAGTGTCCGAAAGAAGACAGGTTTTTTGAGTGTCCGTTCATATCAGTTCACTTCTCTCTGCTCGCAAGTTGGTTCCAGTTAAGACGAATCAGGTGGGTGCCGAGGCCCGCCACAGTATTTCCCCCAAGTACCGAAGGTACGAAAGCCTTAAAGAGTTTTTCATATGGTGAAAAGTCCTTTGATTCATAGTCTATGAAATTCACAAGTACTTTGGGTTGAATCTGACCCTTCTACCAGAGCGAGTCGTGGCTGGTATGGGCACATTTTGATCAAGTCTAGGAGGAAGTACAACCGGATGGTTACTTTTCTGCACTGGGAAGGGCTCCTTTGTCGAGTCTGTGTCATTCAACAGAAAAGCTGGCTTAAGCCGATCAATGCTGATCGTGGATGTCCTGTCATTTATTTTGATTGTAAAGTGCTTGTCGGTCCTACTCAAAACTTCAAATGGTCCCTAATAGGGTGCTGTCAATTATGGTTTTAATCCCTCTACCCTAACAAAGACATGAGAGCAGGTTTTGAGGGCTGTGTGCACGAAACATGAGATAGATAAATGACAGGAAGCAGGAGTTGGCTTAAGAGTCCGGAATGTTTCTCTCAGCCTTAAGAGAAACTGAGAGGGATCAGTTGGAGTCTGACTTGAAGGTTCAAAGAATTCTCCTGGAAGCACAATGGTTTTTCCAAATACCATTTCAGCGCAGGATGAATTTAGGTCCTCCTTGATGCAAGCTCGCAGGACCACTGGTAACGATTCTTTCCATTTGGTATCGTGACATCGAATAGCTTGCTTGAGGGTACGATGAAGACTTTTAACCATACCATTCGAAGAAGGGTGGTACGGAGTGGTTCGAATTCGTTGTATTCCCAACATTTGTTTCAGGCTGTAGAGAAGACTAGACTGGAACTGGCCTCCTTGGTCTGTGGTTATGATGGCAGGTACACCAAAGCGCGATATCCAGTTAGCGATGAAGCTTTTTGCCACGGCTTCAGCGGAGATATCACTGACAGGAATGGCCTCCGGCCACCGGGTGTAGCGATCAATGCATGTCAACAGGAAGGTGAAGCCATCAGATGGTGGAAATGGTCCAACTAGATCGATATGGACGTGCTGAAATCTCTCAACGGTTGGAGCAAAAGGTTGTATGGGGCTCACGGTATGCCTCTGGACTTTAGATCGTTGGCATGGAATGCAGCATCGTGTCCATTTAGCAATGTCCTTCAGCATGGACGGCCAGACGAAGCGGTCTTGGATAAGGAGCTTTGTGGCACGAATACCTGAATGGGAGAGATTATGGAGAGAGCGCGCGAAATACTTCAAAGCGAACTTCCACCGGCACACAAGGCCGTACTTTTTCTCTACTGACATCACATAAGATTTCAAGAGCATTTCCCATTTTTAAATGTTTTAATTTAATGGATAAGTCATTGGAAGAAATTAAGGTTTTAAGTTCCTTATCTTTGGTTTGACTATCGGCTAAGTGTTGGAGATCAGTGGTTGAAAGATTAAGGGCATTAATTCTTGAGAGGGCATCTGCCACGGAGTTATCAGATCCTGAAACATGTCTGATATCTGTGCTGAACTGCGATATGAAATCAAGATGCCTGAGTTGACGGGGAGAACACGAGTCCGATATTTTATTATACGCAAAAGTTAAAGGGCGATGATCTGTGAATATTATGAAATTATGTCCTTCCAACTGGTGCCTAAAATGTTTTATTGCTAATTATATCGCAAGAAGAGAGTTCCCTGTCATACGTGCTGTATTTTGTTTCTGTTGCATTCGGTTTACGTGAGAAAAACGCGATAGGTTGAGGACCATTTTCCGTCAAGCAATTTAAAGCACCTCCAACTGCGGAGTTGGACGCATCAACCAGTAAACAGAGTTGTTGATCGGGGGTAGGATAATTCAGGGTTGCAACGTTAGCCA
Source organism: Trichonephila clavata (assembly GCA_019973975.1). NCBI lineage: Eukaryota > Metazoa > Arthropoda > Arachnida > Araneae > Nephilidae > Trichonephila > Trichonephila clavata. The sequence continues at coordinate 145,436 of BMAO01000027.1, forward strand.
ATGAGGATTTGCATTGCATAAATGCAGTCTCTGCTTCCTCGTTCCAAGGAACTGGACGTTTATCGTTTTTTTTACAATTAGTAAGCAACTTGTGCTTCGGCTGCATGGGGTAAAAAACGTCTATAAAAATTTATAACATGATCAAAAAACACCTTAGTTGTGACATAGTATCTGGCTTGGGAAAATTTGCAATGCCTTCGACTTTATCGGGAAGTGGTTTAACACCCTCAGCTGTTATGAGACAACCCAGAAATTTTACAGATGTTTTGCCTAAAACACATTTATCGGGGTTTAACTTGAGACCGTAATCTCTTAAACGAGAAAAGATTTGATGTAAGTGGTCAAGGTGTTCGTCCTCGGAGGAAGATGCTATGAGTAATTCATCAAAATATGGAATACAAAATTCTAGATGAGCTAAGTCTTGGTGCATGTGTCTCTGAAATGTTTGACCGTAATTTCGAAGTCCAAAGGGCATAGCAGTATACTCAAATAGACCAAATGGGGTAGTTACGGCTGTTTTAGGAATATCGGGTGGATTTATTGCTATTTGATGATACGCTCGGGCCAAATCCAAAGTAGTGAATATAGTTTTTTTAATACAGATTTTGAGTGCAGTCTTTAATGTGAGGGACTGGATAGCGGTCGGGCACGGTAACTGAATTATGTCTACGGTAATCACCACAGGGTCGATACTCTCCATTAGATTTTTTTAACAACATGCAGTGGGCTTGCCCAGGGACTCTTTGAGGGACGAATTATACCTTGCGCCAAAAGGTATTCGAACTCTTTCTTAACAGCTTTTAAAATTGTGGGTGCGAGGCGACGAGGTTTTGAAAATACTGGCGGGCCTTTAGTTTCTATGTGATGATTAACTTGATTCGAAGTATCAACATTTATCGGTTGTGAAGGGTTAATTAATTCGGGATATTGTTTTAAAACCTTATGGAACTTAGTATTGCCGACTAATATTGCTAGGTTAGATGCTACAGACTTAATTTTTGGAAGTTGGCCGTTCGAAGAAAGTTTAGTGTTGTCGTCGATAACTCTATGATGTTTAGCATCGACAAGCAAATTAAAATGTTTTAGGAAATCAACCCCAATGATTGGTTGGCGTACATCTGCGATTACGAAAGACCAGGTAAATTGGCGTCTCAAACCTAAATCGAGTAAAATTCGTTTTGTGCCATAAGTTGGTATTTTTGTGCCATTCGCAGCATACAAAGTTAAGTCTTGTTGAACTTTAGCATGAGGCGCGAAAGATTTCGGAATAACAGAAATATCCGCTCCTGTATCGATCAAAAAAGTTATTTTAGAGGAAGCATCGGCCAATAAAACGCGGTTAATGAGGCGATCGCCATTGAGGACAGGAGACGATCGCCATTCTAGTTTTCCGAACTAAAAGAGCATGGAGTAGCACACTTTTTCGCTTTGTTGCCAAAATTTGTATGGTAAAAACAATAACCATTTGTGGGTTCTTGGTACCTTTTAAAACGATTTCGCGAATTACTGCCGATTGCGGAAATGGTTTGAGTTGCGGGCTGGGCTACGGGAACGCTTCACGAAACTAGTGAGTTCGCTCACTTGCTGTGTAAGTTGAGCAATTTGTTGTTCTAATAGCGCAGTTTTGTTTTTAGATGTTGCTGCAAATGAATTAATTCCTTGGGAAGAAGTCAGGTCATTGGTTTTATCAGCAACAGTAGCTAGTTGATCTAAGTTTTCGTTGAGAGCAGCAAGAATTGTTTGCTTTCCGTTAGGCAAACGTCAGAGTCAGCAATTTCAAGAGTGGCTCGCCAACATTATCGCCGGCGAGGGAACGTATGCGCGTAAGGAGCTGTGATGGTCGTTGGTCCCCTAATTCATAACCCTAGAGGAGAATTCGAATTTTAGAATCCTCACTTTCTGAATGTACTTCGATTAAACGCTTTTTTAAGGCATCGTGCTTTCCGTTTTCAGGTGGTTTTAGAACCAAGTCGCTAACAGAATTTAAAATGTCTGACTCAACAGCAAACAGAACATAATTAAATTTAGTGGTATCATTTAAAATTTTGGCTAATTCGAACTGCGCCTCTAATCGCACAAACTATAGCGCAGGGTTATGTTTCCAAAAAGGTGGTGGTTTGACTGCCACGTGGGATATCTGGTTACTATCACATTCATTAGGCATGTTGGAAGGTAAATAAAAATCTTTTTACATAAGTATATTTTACGTTGAAAAACAAACGTTAGGAAAATGAAATTATATTTGCAATAAAATATGCAATACAGGATTAAAAATCTTATATGCATGCTATACACAAAAAATATTTCTTCGCCAAATGGGCAAACAGTTTTTGGAAAAAATTAGTCAACGTATGTTAAACGTGAGTGCAACAGAAATTTTTCAAAAAACATACAACACAAATGAATGAAAAGGAAAAGTATAAAAACTTACTGATTTTCCAGCGACAGCAAATTGACGGTGTGAAGAATCCGAGGATGAGATTAAAATTAAAAAGTTAACATTATTTTCTTTAAAATGAACTGGATGTTAACGGATTGCGTTCACGCGTGTTCGGGTCACCAGTTATGGCAGGAAGTGAGTATCTATTTAAGGTTTATTCCACACCATATAAATAGTAAACAGATTGCTAAAAAAAGGTTAAACATAGATTTAATTTACAGCATTAGAATATTATAATAATTACTAATTAACATGGAAATTGAAAAAGGCAAAGCGCGTCTTTCCTCGTGCGAGTCAGAGAGAGAAGTGAGTGCGAGTGTCCGAAAGAAGACAGGTTTTTTGAGTGTCCGTTCATAGTTCAGTTCAGTTCTCTCTGCTCGCAAGTTGGTTCCAGTTAAGACGAATCAGGTGGGTGCCGAGGCACGCCACAGTATCCTGCTACCGTATGATTTGGAGTATATTCCCTTAACCTGTGATAAATGCTTTTCTTACAGAAACCATCTCGGGAATGTACTCAAAATAGATTCGTATTGCAACATAACTTTCAGGTACCTATTAGAATGTGCAATTAAACAAAAGGTTAGCAGAATTTTCCTGCTGAAAATCGAATATTTTGTTATTAATTGTGAATTAGAATAATTTTCTGAGATAAAAGCTTTTGATGTTCCGCATCTTTCACACACGAACCATTCAAATGATTCACTTTCGGTTTTGTTCAATGGCTGCTGTAGCCTAGTAGTCAAGGTCACGGACTCGTGACTAGCATGTTGTCAGTTCGAGCCTAGTAACGCAGGAGACCCGCTGTGCAGAAGGGTCGATGCGCGTAAAATGTCTCAAACGTCCTCCCGTTGGTGTGGTGAGGTAGTTTGGAGAGGGTGTGCCAACTCAGGTGTCTTCCTCTTTATTTGACTATCGTTTAAAATTACGAGGCTCGTCTCCAACAGCCCTGTGGCCAAGTGGTCTAGGCATCGGATCATGACTAGCGTGTCATGAGTTCGATCCCAGTACCACTGAAGACCCGCCGTGTAGGGGTGACGATGCACTTTACATCTGTTGAGAGCTCAAACGTCCTCCCGTTGGTGTGGTGTGGTAGTTAGGAAAGGGGGTGCCAGCGCAGGTGTCGTCCGCGTCACTCGACCATGATGTTTTGCCACAACTACGTGGCAGCAGAGTTACACAGTGAACAAATTAACAACCTGAAGAATGACTATATATATGCCATCAGAAATCGTTTACTAGCCTATAATAATTCAATCCATTTCTTAACATTTATAATAAGCTAATCTAAGAAGGTCAGAAATACATTCGATTAAAAAAAATAGACTCTAGAGCGTAACACGTTTGCTAGCAAAAGTAGGAAGGGCATCAACGTTTACGTAATTAAACCGAGAGGAAATGTCATCGGGCAAATTAGATTAAAATAAACCAGCATTGAATGGTGGTTGGTCTGTGGGCATACGTGCTGCATTGCAGCCCTCCATCCCATATCTGGTGGTCTTAGATGTGGAATCGACGATGTGGTGGGGTTCCTTCTTCTGTGTTGGTGCATGCTGATAGGTGGAGAGGAAAGGTGGGCGTGTCTGTAGTAGAAATGTGCTTGGAGTTTCAAGGATATTTTGCATGGGAGAGAGAGCTCAGAGGCTGCTCTCTGATTGAATACTGGGGGGTGAGGAAATTGATTCCGATTGGCTGCCCTGGGGTCTCAGAAAGTTAGATGCGAAAAGTAGGAGGAGCTTGTCCAGTTTGCAAGTTAAAATTAAATGTTAAGTAAAGTATAAAAATATAAAATAAAAATACAAAATGACAAAAACAGTTAAATAATTTAGAAGGTATGCAATAAAGAATTATTGCAAAGATATGCGATGCTTAAGGAGAATTGTAAGAGTCTAGGAGAATTCTCCTAGGCCTTTTTGTTTTATCGTGAGCATCGTAGGAATTTAAATTAAGCATATTACTATTATTGGTATGATGGAGAGAGTTAAAGAAGGAGTTAATTGCTATTTTTTGGGTATGCTGCTTGAAGCTATTGATTTTAAGAGCATTTCTAAGGTGATCATTACGCATGTACCTTGTTGCTTTGGTAATTATGCGAATGTAGTTGTTTTGAACAGTATCTAATATTTTAATGTTAGTATTTGCAGCATATCCCCAAACTGGACAAGCGTCGACTATGATGGGACGCATAACGGCTGTATAGAGGAGCACTTTGTTTTCCATACTTAAATGAGAGTTCCGAGAAATTAGGGGGAAGAGTTTAAACATTATTCTCCGGAACTTATCGCGAGCTTGTGTAATGTGTTGTTTCCAAGTTAAGTGAGAGTCACACACACACAAATAACGCCTAGGTATTTAGTTTCTTAAGACCATGGGATCTGTTTGTCATGCATGAAGATGGGTGGAGGAGTGGAGTGCTTGTAGGTCAAAATGACTACTGAGGATTTTTCAACGTTGATACTAATTTTCCATTTATTATAAAATTTTTCAAGAATTTGAAGGTGTTTGTTAATGGCGAATGAGATGGTTTTTAAATTTTTATAACTGGAACCAGCATTAAATGCAAAAACATCTTGATTAAATACCAATCAGACCGGAAGTCACCGCCTCCTTGACGACTTCCGATCACGTGATTAAACGTCACGGACAACACGTGATCGCTAACGGACCATTCAGCTAAGGGGATGAGACAATCTTACCTTTTTTGGTTAACAAATGCCCTTCCTCTCATCACCTGAAAACATGCAGTCCTGCTCAGAGTTTACAATTTCATAAATTTTTATATTTAAATTTATACGCATGCCGAAATCAAATACTTTTTACATTAGATTTAAAACCAAGTGCCTTCAATATTACATAAATAGATACAATAACAATTTGAAATAGATTCTACATAAATATTAAAAAAAACTAATTTATGCATCTTTTCCAAAACTACATGCAATAAAAAAAGGCCGATTTCAGCCTTCATGGTTGAACCGACCAGAAAAAGTTCAAAAGTAACTTTAGTTACAACATACAATACAGGATTATTTAAACTATTATACCTCCATTTAACAATACATATTCATATATATATATATTCAAAAAAGTCCATTTAAAAATATAAAAACAGACAATAGAATTAAGTGATCGATAGGTAACAGTCGAGTGATCTGGATCACATAACGTTAATACCAAGCTATACACTTATTCCACACAATATGAATAATGCAATATTTACACATGAGAATTGTTATACATTAATCAATACATTTTATTCGTTCATTCACTCTTCCTTATTTTACATTCATTCATGCATGCATGCATGCCTGGCGCCATGTCTTCACACATTCATTTATACAAAATACTTTAATTACAATAAAACATCATGATTTAACTATATATACTAACAATTATTCAAGAAGGATTAATTTCAAAAAACTGATTTTTAGATGGTGGCATAAAAACAAGCAACATCAATAGTTAGAAGCAAAATTGAAAAAAACTTGAAACATGAACAATTGTTCAAGAAAACTCCAAAAACTAATTTCTCAAAAGTTCACGTAAGTTCAAAACATTTTAAAAAACATGTTAATATACAAAAACATTTTCAACAAAACTATTCAACTCATTCTGTGTTAAAGGCTTTGTAAATATATCCGCCAAATTTGCTTTACTTTTAACATATTTCACCTCAAATAAACCCTTATAGGATAAATCCCTTATACATAATGATACCTCACTTCTATATCTTTTGTGCGGTAATTTTCAATTGGCGATTTGAGGAAATCTATAGCTGCTTGATTATCAGCCAATAAAACTGGTTTATTCATATGTTTAATTAGGTCCCTACTTACACATTTATTCATTATATTATCCAACCAAGTTATTTCCTTTATGCATTCCACCATGCACATAAACTCAGCCTCCATAGTCGATAAACTTACTGATTTCTCTTTAAATGTTCGCCATGTAATTGGAGCGTTTCCAAAACAAATAAATTGTCCACCCATTGAAACTCTGTCGTCTCTATTTGCTGCAAAGTCTGCATCAGAAAAACCCACTATATCAATACGTCTAAAATCTAACCTTAATTTATGTCTAGTTTTTTTAACATACGCAAAGTTTCAACAAACCATGCCAATGTTCAAGACCTGGATCATTTTGAAACTGTGAAAAAATGGTGATTGCATAAGATATGTCGGGTCTCGTTCAACCTGCAAGAAACGACAAGCAACCAAGAACATTTCGATATGGGATTACCTTCATTTCTATTTTCTCATCACTAGATTTGGGACACATTGGTGTTTACTATATTGAATTCCCGTAGCTATCGGTAATGAGGAAATTATAATATTCAAATGTTCGTATTTCTTGCATATCTGATCAATATATGGTCTTTGATGCATAAGCATGCAGTCATCCCTTTCCTCGAATTCAACTCCTAACAGCATTTTAATCTTACCCATGATTTTCAAATTAAACTTTCCCCTCAATTTAATTAAAATATCTTCAATGTCTCTTTCTTTCCGTCCAAAAATAACGATATCATCTACATATACAAAGAGAACAATAGAATTCCCGTAAAAGTAAGTGCAATTACACCAGTTTAATTTTTGTAAACCAATTTCATTTCAAAGCATTATTTAATTCAAAATACCAAGCTCTACCGCTCTGATGAAGTCCGTATAAAGCTCGTTCTATAATTTACAAACTAGATTCTCTTTTCCTTTTCTACATATCCCTGTGGTTGCTTCATATACACCTCCTTATCTAATGGTGCATAGAGATAGGCTCCAGTGACATCACACTGGATGTGTTTCCACTTCAGCCACCACTACCAACAGAGAAAAGAACAATCTTATCACAGAAAAATTAACAGGAGAAAAAGTCTCATCGTAGCTTTCACCTTTAACCTGTGAATAACATTGAGTTACTAACCTAGCTTTATATCGTATTACTTTTCTATTTTCATCCCGTTTCAAATTATAGACCCATCTACAACCTAATAATTGCTTATCAGGGGGTAATTTCATTAATTTCCATACTTTTCTTAACTTAAGATTGTCAAATTCTTCATCCATTGCCCTTCTCCACGATTCCTGTTGAGGGGATTTTTCCATCTGTTTAAAAGTTCTTGGGATTAAAATATCTAGTCATGTATTTTTAACTTTTACTCTCTGGACACCTGATACACTAGGTTGTGGGTTAACTATTCCTTCGAAGGTATCCTTCCCCTTGAAATTAAAAATGCTTTCATCAAACTCTAGATTCCTAACCTAGCATTATTTCTTAATTTCATTGCAGGACCTTAATCTTTGAGATTTTTCTACTTCATAGTAATATATGTCATTTCTGGAACCATCAGATCGCGGAACCACGATACGTTTCCATATAGTTTTTACAGGAAGTACGGAACTATCGATTTAATTTAAATCTTCATCATCAGTTTCTGAATCTGAATTTTGTGGCAAGGAGCCTGGGATATTATTTACTATTTCATCATCACCGTTCTCAACCACTTCGTGATCAGAAAACTTCAAATCTGGGGGCACTAGCACCGCTCCACTGCTACTCTGCTGAGGTTTCTGGAAACGAACATTAGAGGTTTCAATAACCTTTGAATCCTCAGGTATCCACACCCTATATCCTCTAGTTCTTAGAGCGAAACCAACCAATATACCCTTTTTAGCTTTTGGGTCCAGTTTTTTCTTTAAAGGCCTAGGTGTTCCAACATACAAGGTAGATCCAAAAGGTCTTAGTTGTCTAATTGAGGGTTTAATACCTGTATAAAGTTCAATGGGTGTAAGATTTTGACCAGAGTGATATAATCTGTTCCAAACATGAACAAAATATAATACGGCTTCAGGCCAGAAACTCTTATCTAGTCCACTTTTCTGATAGCACTGTCCTAGCTCCGTCAATTACCGTTCTATTAAGACGTTCTGAAGCGCCATTTTGCTGTGGTGTATAAATGTTAGCTCTCTCGTGTATTATACCTCTCTCTACAAAAAAATCAGTTAGAATACTAGCAATGAATTCTCCACCAATATCCGAGCGAATAGCTTTAACTTTTAAACCCAGCTGCCTTTCAGCCCTTATAATAAATTTGGTCAGAGTATCATAAGTATCCGACTTATGACAAATAGGAAAAATAAACATTCTACGAGAATAATCATCAAGTACTGACAAGTAATACTTTACTCCTCTCTTACCAATTACATTAGCTGCTCCCCAAACATCACAGTACAATAAATTTAAAGGCGCTTTAGAGCTTGTGTATTTTATGGACTGAAAAGAAACCCTCTTGTATTTATTTAACCTGCATGGTTCACATTCGAAATTAAGTTGCTTTTAAGGTTTGGTAAACCTCTCGCAGCATCTAAACGGCTGGTTTTTAGGATATAATCAACATTTGCGTGACCAAATCTTTCATGCCTTCATGCCAGGTCATTAAATCATTTGGCTTTCCTTCAATTTTAAAGGTCTTTTCAATATTAGATGCATATTTCGGTTCAATGTCCAGGTATGCATAATATAAGCCCTGTTCAAGATTAGCCTTAAAAATTATTTTATTTCCTGCATAAACTTTAATTTGCCCATTTTCACCAATAAATTTTAACTCGTTCTGATCTAGCATGGGGCCAGACATTAAATTTTTCCTTAATTTATAGAAAGCAATACATTTCAGAGTAAGCATTCATGACCATTAAACCAAATTTTTACATCACCTTTTCCCTTTATGGGAAATTCAACACTATTTACAGCTAGAACCATATTTTTATTAACAACATCTTCAAAATTAATAAATAAGTCCTTGTTATTTGTGAAATGATTACTAGCAGCTGTATCCACAATCCAAGCGTCTTTGCTAACATTACAGCTCAAATTAGCCTCAGCAAGAAAAAAGGACAATTTACTCTTACATTCATTTTGGTGTGTTACAAAATTTGTTGAATCATGGTACTTGCTTAAGTCATTTCGATCTTTAAACGGGTAACCTCGGTCTTGTCTACCACCTCGAAAGTCATAATGGCACTTATCACTTGATATAGATGACCCAACGAAAAACGGCACAACTGGATGTCGACGCAATTTTGGACTTGGAGTTCGGCATTCTCTATATCGTCGATTAGATACACCAGATGACGCAGCAGTACTTCCATAGCGGCATTCCCTCTTAAAATGTCCAAACTTACCACAATAGTGGCACTTTATTCTTGATTTCTGTACACTAAACATCTCATGTTGACTCCTCTGTAGATTCAAACTATCTCGGAAATTGATTCTAGTTTCTTTCGCAACCAACTCCAACAAAACATCTTTACATTTAAACGTATCATCATTCCACCGAAGAATGTTTTGCACAATAGAATCAAATTTTGAATGCAGGCTTCTTAACAATTGGTAACACTGGTACGTATCATCCATAGGCTTGCTTATCGCTTCCAATTGGTCGGATATCCTTTTAATTCTTGTAGAAAAAATGTTAATTTTTTCATTTTGTTGTAATCTACACTGGAAGAATTCACTAAATAGTTGCATATGATGAGATCTGTTATCGGGTCGGAAGTTGTCCCTCAACAATTTCCTGGCTTCTGCAGGATCAGTTACGTTTTCAATAATACTGCGATACTCGGTGCTAATATTTAAATACAGAACTCATAACGCCAGTCGTTGACGTGCATTAAAATCGCGTAAATCACGCTTATTTTCCTTTGTCCTCGGGAGCACTTTCTTTACCATTCACGATTTCAAAACATTTTTTTTTCATGTAATAAAAAGCGAATATCCGTTGACCACGTGACGTAATTGTTCGAGTCCAGTGGTTTTATTTGATAATTAGAAACATCCAATTTATAAGTGACACCACGACCAAAACTTCTTAGCAGAAAAATCAATTTAGCACATGTGGCGAAATCTTCAGCCCCTCCATCTCGGCAAAAGTCAATAATCTCCGACTGGACCAAAAACTATCTTCAGGCTATGGCATATACAGCCCATAACCACTTGTTTTGCCACAACTACGTGGCGTGAGTGAGTGAGAGAATATTAACGTCGCACTGATTAGCAACACGAGGGCTTTTGGCGACGGTCCGCGTAATTTTGAACCACGGTCAAGTGACGCGGACGACACCTGAGCTGGCACCCCCCTCTCCTAACTACCACACCACACCAACGGGAGGACGTTTGAGCTCTCGACAGATTTAACGTGCATCGCTCCCCTACACGGCACAACTACGTGGCAGCAGAGTTACACAGTGAACAAATTAACAACCTTAAGAATGACTATATATATGCCATCAAAAATCGTTTATTAACTTTTAAATAATTCAATCCATTTCCTAACAGTCTAAAAAGGTCAGAAATACATTTGATTAAAAATAGACTCTTGAGCGTAACACATGTTTGCTAGCAAAAGTAGGAAGGGGCATCGACGTTTACGTAATGAGATTTAGAGTAAAAGGTCATCTGGGCAAATTAGATCGAAAGCCAGCATTAAATGCAAGAACATCTTGTTTAAATACCAATCAGACCGGAAGTCACCACCTCCTTGACGACTTCCGATCACGTGATTAAACGTCGCGGACAACACGTGATCGCTAACGGACCATTCAGCTAAGGGGATGAGACAATCTTACCTTTTTTGGTTAACACATATCCCTTCATAGATGCAAACTGTTTATGCTTTGTTTCATAATACTGCTTTACGTTATACTATTTTGCCACAGCAATCTTACTACTACATATTAAGCATGTGACAGTATCATTGTAATAGCTAAAACAGTATTTATCTATTCATTCATCTTGAAATTTCCGTTTTTGAAAATGCGAAATTAAAAAAGAATATCGAATCCTTTCTGTGGCAGCGATTTCAACATTCCCGATCTACTAGCGAAACCACGGGTTTTTAGCGCGTTTTCCACGTAGTGTAAAAAAAAGCGCTATTAGGACGCAAATTTCGTCTTCGTTCCATATTTTGTCGTTCCTTTTTCTCAGCCAATAATTAACCGATTGACCTCAGGTTTTCGGCATTTGGTTGAATTTGTGCCCTAGATGAGCCGAATCATATTTAAATTTAATAATTTAAATTAAATTTTTTTTTTTTTTTTTTAAGTATAGTACTACTTTCTGTTAGTAAAAAGTTCATTAGTTGCATTATTGTAAAATACAACATGTGAAAAACGCGCTAAAATTACTTGGCCATGCCAATGATTGATATCTTGTTTAAAAGAATGATCGTTGCAACTAAATAGAAGTTAAAGTTATTATTGGTAACGCTCACCATCAAGAAAAACGCGAGTTTGATAGGTACTTTTGATTGCCTCAGCATAATTTCGAATAGAAACTTTTTCTGGCATGTGTGCGTGAATACGCATTTGTTAAAAGATTTTTTTTTTCCCCTCACGTTACGAAGCTGAACAGTTGAACTGAAATTTTATACACACGATTGTTTTGGATGACAATATGATACTTTAATGATACTTAATAAAAATTAATTGCCACTTAATGTTGTGATTCTGTCATATGTATATACATATTTATATTAATTGTAACTTTTTTTTTAAAAGTAACTAAAATAATTTTTTTTGTTGTTGATCTAAGTAGGAACTGACTTAATTTTTTTTTTATCTATTACTTGTTAATAAAAAAAATCAGTATATTTTTCTTAAATTGTCTTTACTTAAAGTAGCTTAACATGTTGATTTATTTTAAATATTATTTTTACAAGCTTTTATTTATAACTTACACTGTATGTAGTTTGTTCGGGTGGAATCTTGCAACTCAATTTTGAAGCTGATATCTTCACCACACTGAGCTGAAATTTTGTATACACGTTTAGTTTGGATGACAATGCATGTTTTGACCATTTATATTCCGATATTGCAATTAATTAAAAACGTTAAACTAGTTTTGGGCGCCAACTTCGATATATCTGCATTGTTGTAATTATGTTATTATTACAACAATGACAAAAGTTGGCGTCGAAAATCGGTTTTCAGCCAAACTGGAATTTCGTAACGTTGCGCTATTGACTGTATTAATTAACTTTGTCTAAAAAACAATTACATTTCTACAACGTAAAAATAATCTAATTTCTACAATGTATGCAATTTTTTTTACAAATTTCTATCTATTTACTTGGATTTAAATCAAAAACAAAAAAAGTAAAGCTGTTTTTCAAGTAGATTGGTACATTAAATACCTTTCTCAACGCTGCCAAGTTAAACTGAGATGGAGTATTGAGGAAATTCTTTAAAAAATTTATCTAACTTTAATCTATGAAACTCAGACAAAAAATAATTACAGAATCGGAAAGATCATTTTTTATATATCTTACCTATCAAAAAGGAATCCACTAGGAAAACAATAAGAGAAAAATATTATCCAGAAATGCAATGTATTTTTAATTAAAAAAATAATTTTATATTAAAATGAATGAATTTTTTTTAAATGAATTTTTTAATTTTAAGCGCTTGCAAGTAATTTAAATATACCTCATTTTATCACCAGTAATCTATTTGAGTTTTTTTTTTTTGTTTGAAAAATTACGGCAATTTTGTTTCTTTAGATGAGTTAGGCACATTGTAAAACTAGTTCAAGGTTATTGATATCCATAAAATGTGCCAAAAGAGAATAATTTGCAAAATGACTTGAAATGTTTGAAAAATAAGGAGAGAAAAAAATCGAATCTTCGAAGAAAAATTTCGTTAAATTTGGAGTTATTTTACGAAGAAAAGAGTAATATGTGCTTGGTTCCAGGAAAAAGTTCTTAAAATAGAGAAATTCCCAAAATAGAGATTCGTTATACACGGAGGTCTGACTGTATAAAAATAATGCGATGGTTAATTATTTTTGCAAAATCAAGTTTCTAAAGATGATCTGAGCAATTAAAAAAATAGATTCTTACGTAGAAGATATTCAATGTCCAACAAAAAATTATCATTAGTTGATAAAACTTGCTTTTTTGATTACAACATGCGTTTTGAATTTTAAGCATTTTATTGATTAATACAAATCTTTAAATGCCTTTTGAAGTTTTTTAATAAATAACTAGATTTTTCTTCGAAGATGTTAGAGAAATGTATCCCTTACCTTCATAATATTTCAAATAAATAATATATTCTTTAAGATTTTTCAAAAAATAGTCAAAATTTTAATTAAACATTGAATAACTTCGTCATTTATGAAGATAATCTCACGAAACCTTTTTTTCGTATGTAGAACAATATTACCCAAGATCTGCACGAAGATTGAAAATATTGCTTAAAAATTACGGATTTAAAAAGATTGTGTTTTTCGTCTAATACCCTTTTTGCGAGAACTGATTCAGCTAAACCAGGGATGGCGAACCAGCGTTCAATGAGTTGAACAGGCTGAGAAACCTGTCCAGAGATAACTAAAAAGTAAAAAATAAATTAAAAGTAAAAAAACTTTTTTAAAAACAAGCTTTTATTTAAAAGAGCTAAAAAAGAAAAAATAAACTTTTCCTTTAAAACTTTTTTTACTATCAACTTATAACGTCATTACACAATTTATATGATAAAAAAGCTTGTCGCGAGATTTATCTGTGTAGATAAACAAGTAAAATAAATAACTTTGATTTTAATTTTTAAAAATTCAAACTAAGTAAATACGAGTACTTAAATATTGCGACAAGCTTTTATATCATATAAATTGTGTAATGACGTTATAAGTTGATAGTAAAAAAAAGTTTTAAAGGAAAAGTTTATTTTATTCTTTTTAGCGCTTTTAAATAAGCTTGTTTTTAAAAAAGTTTTTTTACTTTTAATTTATTTGAGATATACTGAGATATTAAAAATTATATTTAATTTAGTTTATTCCAAGTATTGAGAATAACAAAAGTAATCTCGGTTTCCTTTCATAGCTTTGAAAATAAGGACAGATTAGTAGCGATACCAACAAAAATCAAGCAGAAAAAGTCTGCGTTTACTGTTTTAGTAGTAACCATAAAAATTATTTAAAAAGGATAATGAGCTATTTAATATCTTGTTGGATAACTCCGTGTGTTGAAAACTTCCTGAAGTCGTTTTGGCATTGAATTAACAAATCTGGTGGTTTCTTCAGGGCTTATCTTCTCTCATTCGTCCTTAAGAACACTCTTTTCTAGCAAGTATATATTTTTTAAAAAAATATACAAAGGATTGCCAAACCATAACATAATGTACCTTTTTACATCACGCAAAAAAATATTAAATATTAAACTTTTAACTGAATACAAAATCAACCGGAGTCTGAATAAACGAAGTCAATCATGTATAACATTAGAGAGTATTTATAATATTTATTAAAACTGGAAATCTCTAACGATAGATAACTTCGTTTCTCAGTTAAAAACGAACACTAAGAAAGACAGGAACACTGTAAAATAATTTTAGATTTAAAATTCTTACGAAAGAAAAAAAGTTATCCCTTACATGATTCTTCATTTCTGAATCCCTGGATGAACTGTGTTTGTGTGGACCTTAAATTCGATCATAAATACTGCAAATTTTAAGAAGGAGAATTCTTTGTAAGAAGCAAAAATGATTTCATGAAAAAAGAAATAAAAAACTGATACATTTCATTATGCTTTCTTCTCATTATGCTTCATTTGATTGAATACTCATAAATCTATCATGAAATGCTCTATCTGCTTTTCCAAGTATCGTAATACTATTTTACTTGAAAAAAGCTTAACAAACGTACATTATTTACGACTTTGCTAAATGAAATTGAAATGCATGGGGAAAGGGGGGAACTAATGACGCCAATCATTTTCTCTGCTGCTTCTCAAAAAGTAAATCATGTCTCTTTTCCCCCTCCCTACTGCTACTGTAATATATACAGTAATAATAACTTGAATTTTTATATCTTCCTAGCATTTTATCCAATTCTCTGTCTGACTTTTGTTTTATTTGTTAGTAACTTAGGTTTAAAAAGGAAATCCATTAAAGAAAAGTGTCTCTCATCACCTGGATTACAGCAAATGAAAGAAAAAGTTTTTTCATTTGGCTATGGATTAAAGATAACCAATGAGCTTATGAAAGTTTTGATTATGAAAGACGTTTGATCCCTGATTACAAAATTGATTAAAAACTCGATTTTAAAAAATGTGAAGCAAATTTTGAGAAAATCTATGTTTATGGCGTCAGCTAGGCTTTGGGCCCCCTCCCCCCCACCGCAGTGCGTGCGGGGGTGCAAGTTACGCCACTGGTTATCACGCCCTTCTTAGGGGGCGCACCCCACAGATCGAGAAACCCTGCGATAAAAATTTTATTTCGAGATTTGAGAACAATTTAATAACAGATATACATGACACAAAATATGATTTGAGGAAGAGAAGCCAAGTGATTTACATAATAATTTGGCCAATAGTGAAATGAAGAATTGATAATTTAGATATAAAAACGAAAGAAAATAATTGGATTTTTAATAAACACTGGGCGGGTGCACGTTCTCTGTAATTTTAATTTTTTTTCTCTTTTTTTCACCCTGTAATTTTTTGCGCCCCCAAATCTTTTGGGCCCTAGGCATGTGCCTAAGTGGAAAAGCGGGCTTGGTAGTGGGGGGGGGGGAGGGCACGTTACGCCACTGGTCATCACATAATAATACAGTCTTATCGCTTTTGCCAATTGACATGCACTTTGAAATTAACTGTTTTTCGGAGGGAATGTACGGGTATAATTGATGACATTAAAATTACCCGGATCATGTTTTTTTTTTCAGACGGTGTCGAGAACGAAGTGATGCCCCCACTGAGAGCGAAGTCCTGGGCCCAGGCTTAGTTAGCCCATGCCTTGAGACGTCCCTAACTACAATAAAATACGACTTTAATTATAAACCGCACTATTTATCAAGATAAATATTTTGTATATGACAAGACCAGGGGAGTTACTAGTAATTACTAAACTTGTTTTTAATTGAATATTGATAACTTAATTATCAAATACTTGTGCAATACTGATACAATTATAAGTATTATATCAGTGGGAATGTGTATTTTATTTTTTATTATATAAGAATGTATTTACTTTGTAATTATTTTAAATTGTAAATTATTTTATCAAATTGATAATTATTTTAAATCTTTTGTTTTCGATTTTTGGCGATACGTTCGCGCTCACAAGAAGGGTTATCACGCTCTCCTGGAGGGCGCGCCCCACAGTTTGAGAAAAGCTGCGATAAAGATTTTATTTCGAGTTTTGAGAACTATTTAATAACAGTATACATGCAGCAAAATATGATTTGGAGAAGAAAAACCAAGCGATTTACATAATTTTTAATTTATTTTTTATCATTGCAAACAAAAAGAAACAAAACAACGACGTTGAGCCTCTACATCTTCTCATCATATAATGAATAAAAATTTAAGCCCGTACAAATCATTCCCATTTCCTGTTGTTACATGTTACAAATTCTTAGATTTTGAACACGTTCCGTATAATAGCGCGATCTCCACACGGAACGTGTTTTTATTGTTCGTATCCGAAATCAAATTTTGTTTTACACACATGAAAACAATCCGCAGAAACAAAAACAAAATTAAATTAAATTAAAATATAAAAAAAATATTATTTTATTGCTAAAAAAATATAAAACATCCAAAATTGCAAGTTTTTTACTAACAACTTTTATGTAAGTAACATTAAATTAAAAAACTAAGTACTATAAATTTTGGCGCCCCCACGCGGCGGCCCTGTCGCGAGGCCTCCTTTTTTCCCAGTCAAGAAAACGTTAAATTACATAAGCCGAATTATAGTTAAACTAATGTATGAGTAAACGAGATTTATTGCTAATCAAATGATGACAAAAATTACACAAATAGAAATTAAAATAGACGAACTTTTTTCGGCTTTTGGCCTCACTGAACTTTTTCAGGATTATGTCATAGCTAACACTAGCCGCTATTTCAGCTTCAATTGATAGAACTGATAACGCAGATAGTCTCTCTTGACTCATCGTGCTTCTTAAGTAGGTCTTATAACCAATTTTAACTTTGAGAAGCTTCTCTCAGGGGAAGCTGTACTGACGGGAACTGTGAACATGATTCTAATTGTTATATAAAACATTTGGATATATTTCTTCCAAATTATTTTCTAAAATACTGAATGAGTTGTTTCGCGTCGTTGATAGAGTAGTGAATTCGTTTTTAAAAGTTGGAGTTCTTCATATACACTGGTGTGCAAAAATTAAGGACGAAGTCGAAAAATTAGCATATCAGCTGAACGAAGAGGCAGAGCGGACAGAAAGACCTATCAGGAGATTAAGTGAGGTGATGTACGGTAGCACATGCGCAGATATGCAGGTAGACGTAATGGGGGAGTGTCTGAGTAGTAAAGCATGTTGTCGGTGTAAGATTAGTATTTCTGGCAAAGAGATTGCACACCGTATAGCAGTTAAAATCACACCGAGTTGCTGCCTCAGCGAGAAATGGCGAATAATCAATCTGTTAGACGACATCTGGATGCTTTTACTCGAGGTCGAATCATTGGGAAGTTGGAGGAAGGTCGCAGTGTGACAAGTGTGGCTGCAGAGTTCGGAATTGCTCACAGCATCGTTTCATGACTTTGGAGACAATTTCAAACTACAGGAACAGCTATCCGGGGGTTCAGTAGTGGTCGTCCACGAGGAACCACACCCGAAGTTGACCGGTATATTGCCTTACAGGCCAGCAGAAACAGGCGGCAGACAGCGGGAGAAATCGCTAGACACACGACACAGGCGACTGGACGACCGATATCGCGTTTTACCGTGGCCAGAAGACTGCACGGTGGTGGTCTGTTTGCACGACGCCCTGTACGGTGTGTACCTCTAACGCCTGCCCATCGGAGAAGGCGTTCTCTGTGGTACCGGGAATACCGGAATTGGAGAGACAATGAATGGGGACGAGTACTCTTTACAGATGAGAGCAGATTCAGTCTCAGTAGCGATTATCATCGCATACTCATCTGGAGAGAGCGGGAAGCCGCAATCATCCCTCGAACATCATTGAAAGGGACAGGTATGGAGGTGGCGGTGTTCTCGTTTGGGGATGCATCATGCTTGGTAGTCGTACAGACCTTCACATCTTCGACGCAGGTTCAGTCAACGGGACCCGTTATTGTAAAGAGATTCTTCTTCCATATGTGCGTCTTTTTAGAGGCGCTATGGGTCCGCAGTTCCTTTTCATGTACGACAATGCACCATGTCATCGCACAGTAGCTGCCGAACAGCTCTTAGAGAGTGAGGATATTGAACGTATGGATTGGCCGGCACGATCTCCGGATCTCAATCCCATCGAGCATGTATGGTATTTTCTAGGCAGACGCTTGGCAGCTCGTACCTTACCACCAGTAACGATTCCGGAGCTTCGATTGGCGCTGCAAGACGAATGGGCGCAGCAATGCCTCAACAACTCATTGACACCCTCATTCTTAGCATGGGCAGACGCTGTGAAACCTGCCTAGCAGTCAGGGGAGATCATATCCCCTACTAAAGACCGGATATTTCTTGCTGGACACCCATCACAGGGATGTTTCGGCCTTCAGTCGCATTGCGCTCCATGCTACTTTTTCAATAAAGCTTCTTTTTATCCCTCTGATTTCTCTTTTAGTAAGTGTTGCTTACATTACTCATGTCCTTACGTATTGGGGATCTTACGGTATTAAATGTGTTGATTTGGAATGCTTTTGTACAAAGTTATATTGAAAAAACCGTCTCGTCCTTAATTTTTGCACACCAGTTCGAAAGGCTGTATTTTGCTGTTTTCGCTTTCCCCCGAAGTATTGTACCTAAATCATTGCAATACTTGAGAAGGTCTTCTTTTGATATAGAATTTAAATAACTGATATAAATAAAACCAAATTGTTCAAAATATTCATTGAGCGCTTTAAATCGACATTCGGTGTCGACTATAATAGCATCAATCATTGTGTTAAAAAAGTTAACTCTGCCAGGGCCGGCTCTAGTAGTTTTGCCGCCCCGGACAAAAATGGAAAATGCCGCCCCTCTCTCCAAAGCAAAAATTTATAATTAAAAAAGATGAATTCTTCACATAGATACACATCTATAAAACTTGAATAATTTTTGCGAAAAAAAGGGAGCATAACACACACAACTATATGTATTATATTGTCTTAAAAAATACAAAATAATTCGAAATTAAGAACATAGTTACCTTCTATTATTTGAAACGAGTAAAATGTAAGAGAAGGAATCACCCATTTCAGCTGGCTAATTTCTTCGAAAAAGAGTCTACTAATAGTGGGGATCACAAGCGTTTATTTTAACTTATATTTAATACACTCAGGACTAAAATAAAACATCTTATGTGGCTTTCTATCTACCAAAAACTCTTAATTACCCCTGTCTCCTTTTGGATAGCTGAAACTGGACATCGTACGGGTGAAAGGAATGTCCGTTGTGACCCCACTCCCGTGCTTCTAGGAAAGTTACAAGTGAAAGATGTGTAAATATATCAAATTTCATAATTTAGCATGTACTCCCGCCTCGAACGCTTTAAGTTTCAACAGAAAAGAAAATTAGTACTAAACATACTGAGTACAAGATAAGGAAATAAGATACGTAAAATAAAATACCAAATTCCCACTCAATTATATTTCAGAAAATATATAAAAAAATTTGTTACAAAAAAAATATTTCTCAAATTCGATTCAAATACCGCCCTTAAAATTTACCGCCCCGGACAGAGGTCGGGTTTGTCCGCCCCTGACTCTGTACTGCATTTCAAAAGATTGAATAGGTTCATCAATATGTTCATAACCGAACATTCGTTTTTTCCTGGCTGTTCTTTTTTCTTTAAATTGAGACTCAATTTCGAAAGTACTTTTCTCTACAAGTAATCGAGCTTGTGCAACACTATTGTCAAATCCTGTATTACGGAATTCTTGAATCCAGCTGCAAAATGACCGTAAAGTATCAATAGTGACTTTCAAGTTGACTTGAACCGATTGCCATAGTTTGCTTATATTGTTCACACGTAGTAAAACCTCGTACCATACGTGTATCGCAACAATAAACTCAAAACTGAACATTTCATTCAAGACTGCGTCACAGTCGCTTAGAGTTTCAGAATCATCACTTTTATTTTTCAGCTCATTCACGCATTCGATAACATCATCAAATTTCAAAAATATTGCTTTTACTGCTCTGATTCTACTTTCCCACCGTGTTTCAGACAGAGGTTTAAATGTCAATTTTAATTTAGTTTTTACAATATCCCAACGCTTACTTGACTTTGAAAACAGCACATAGATTTTATTGATGAAGCCAAAAAACGTTTGGGCTGTTGCAGAAGAGTTAGCTGCATCAATCAAAAGCAAATTCCAACTGTGGCATCCACACGGCGTGAAGAATGCTCTTGGGTTTATATTAAGTATTCTTGTTCTGACACCTTTATTAATACCGACCATATTGGAGCCATTATCATATCCCTGTCCTCGACAGTTTTGGATATCTAGACCATTTCTTTCCAGTTCTTGTAATATTGAATTTGTTATATATTCTCCCGTTGTTTCTCCGAAGGCAATAAACCCAACAAAATGTTCCTCTATTGCTCCAGTTGAGGAATTGCAAAATCTTACTATTATTGACATTTGTTCAACGCGGCTGACATCCCTGGTACAATCGAGCAAGAAGGCGTAGTATTTTGCTTGTTTAACTCTATGTATAATTTCTTCAATAACTGATTTAGACATTAATGCAATTAATTCATTTTGGATGTCGTGGCTCAGATAATGTGTTGAGTAAGAGTTGCTTTTCATTAATACGTTGCATGTGCTCCCGTAGGGTCAGATCATATTTCGATAACAACTGAAATAAATCTATAAAATTGCCACTATGTCTGCTATCGTTCAATTTAAGGGATTCTCGATGAGCTCTAAATGATAAATTGTTTGAGGCTAAGTAGTTTATTATATCAATCATTCTTTCAAACAAATTATACCAGTACTTTTGCGATTCCTTAATCAATCTCTCGTTATCCTTATCTATTGTTTTCCCGTGTTTGATTCCTTTATAGAATTCCATCCATTTAATCATGCATTCCATGTGTCCTTGACTTTGTTCATGTGTTTGCAATATCCGACTCAAATCTTTCCAGTCACAACATCCTTCTTTTACCACCTGTGTCTGCAAATGTGAAAAAAGTCTACATGGAAAGCAATAAACTTTTTCTTGAAAAATGAAGTAAACTAACCATCTGCGATGTTGCGTTTCGCCGTTACTTAATTTTCGAGTGAAATGAAATTTAGAAAAATGTCTTTTATTTGCGTCTTTTGGGTAACTTTCATCAGATTTCTTTAGATCTTGATTGGGTCCGTTTTGAATTAGGTCATGAAGCTGCGAATCGTTTACTGGAAATACCCACTTTCCTGGATCTAAGTCTTTAAATGACTCTCTTAAATGAACTCCTTGCACTTGAAATTCTGAGTCACACATCGTTTCACTTTCTAACTCTTTATTGGGTTCAGACATTTGGATCATAGCAGATTCGCCCGATGTTGCACGTAAAACTGTATCAGAACTTTGAATAAAAGATTCATTTGACTCTGAAGCTAGCTCATAAACTAAAGTTTCTCCATATGACTCTGAAGCAGTGACACTCGTAGAAGGTTTCTTGAGAAATTTCATCATAACTGGAACTCAGAGCTTGGTTGGATATAACAGTTACAGCCTTTCTTTTTAATGCACCGGATTCCCATTTCCTACCTATATCTTTGTCTCTAGTTGGTCCTCCAGACATGATGGCCCAAAAATAAAAAAACATTCAAATTAAATAATTATTTTATTAGATACCGACTTTCAAAATAGGCCCAGTAGCGTCAGAGTTAATAATAATGCGATACGAGATCTGCCGATTTGTTATAGTTCGATTTTTTTGTAGCAGAGTCCCAGCCATAATAAATAACTCTAAATATACGCCAATGCTTTTTATGGAAAATTGAATAAAATTGTTTTACTTAGACCTGGATTATTTTGTACTGAAAGAACACTACATTCTATAGTGCGGTGTTCTTTCAACACAAAATAATCTAGATGTAGGTGCAACAATTTATTTAAATTTTCCATAAAAAGCATTGCCGTATGTAGTGGCTAGATGTATGAAAAGAACTCGGTGAAAATAATATAATTGTTACAAATTTTGACGCATATAAAAACATACTCGAAAAGCTAAAATTTTCTGTTCTCGAGAAAAAAACACTAGCACAGTTTTAATTTAAAACTAGGTAACTATCCACTTTTTTTAATTTCGATTTCTATAGAGAAATACATTATACTTACGACTTATAAAAGATACCTATGTATATCTATTGATGTCGACAAAATCATTACGTTAAAGTCATTATAAAAGTTCATATTGACTTACCTTATAACCTTCGAAATATGAACTAAATCACAATATAAATTAACACTTTTATTCACTAAAACGCCACCGGGGTACTGACTCAGTTACAACACAATAAAGAGAAATTTTTTGTCCATGCGAGTCGTCTGCTATTGTTGCATTCACAAAAGGAATGATTGCTTACGTTATGCTCACAGAAGAAATACAAATATTTAAACGACACGGGGATTCCCCGTCTCGCGCGCTAAGTTGTTTAGTTTCCATAGTGTTGCCAGACGATTCTGGATAATGCCCCTAAAGTACTAATCACTCTCTTTATTCGCGCAACCATATGAAAATAAATAAAAACGAATAACTAAATTTTAAATAATTAAAAACTTTGCGAGGCCCCCTCAAGCGCGAGGACGCCTATCGCCGCCACTGAATAGAGGAATATTGATGCTGAAATTACAAAAAACTGATTAAATCTTTTCCAAGATGTTGTTGAGAACAATAAAAGATAACTTATTAAGTAAAGAATTAAGAAACAAATACAATATTTAAAGCTATGTTGAGATTTTTTTTAAGTGTACAAAGACTTTTGTGGTGTAATTTTTTGATTTTTAATTTTTCAAAATAATAATTATACTATGTTTTAAAAATTGATTACATTATTCGATTAAGAACAGGTTGAAGATACATTAAAAAAATTACAATTTGATATATTAATTTTTATTAGTCCAATACATGAAATTTTATATGAAATAGCAGGTATGCGAACACTTTTGTGGTCCACTGTATATATTTCTTTTTTCCAATAATTACTAAAATGTTAGTGAGTATTGCAATAATTCATGAAAGCATAATACAAAATTAAGCAAATTTTGTTTCCCATCACCTTAGTAGCATTAATATCTACACAAGACACTGTAAAAATTTAAAATGGCAATATCACCATAGCTAATTATTGACTAGAAACTGATCAATTGCACCTCTCCAATTTCTGGGGAAAAAATAGTAACTTGGTTAAAAAATCATGTCACAGATTATACAAATCACTAATACTGAATTTTCAGGATTAAAAAAAAAAAACATTATACAAATAAATTTAAAATATGATTATAATCATTCCTTGCAGAACATAAACAAAACAACTTGAGTTGCAATACATGGATATATCACAAGCATAAAAAAGGATAACACACAAAACGATATTTTTAAAAAACGAGCATCCAGAGCATACTATAACAGAAAGTTATATTGGAGGAGGTATTTGAACTTTATATACACTAAATTAACTTTATAAACATATTCAAAGAATATTTACAGCCAAATATATTTAAAAAAAAAAAAAAAAAAAAAAAACCTAACTTTCTTTTCATTAATTGGTAATCCAAAGAAGTAATGCACTATTAGCAAAAGCAAGAACAGAGGGGATGCAAGATACAATGCGATTCTGGATAACCTTTATTTATCAGATTCTCGAAACAATCAGAAATGGATTTATATGCACAAAAAAAAAAAACTTCATTTCACAACAAGATTCATAAAACAACAATTACGAAACGACTTCTCTAAACCAGTGAAATATCAAGCCAAATGCACTGTTTTCTAACGGATTTTTCACAGAGCCATCTCAGTGAAGAGTGAATCGAGACAGCGCTATATGCACTCAGTAGTTTTCTTAAATGCAATGCAAGCGCCATCTGTGGTCCAAAATATTATTTATTTTTGTGAATATATCTTATGATTATTTTTCAAACCTCAGTTTAATCTGTAATTTAGTTGATGAAAAATAATTTATTGCATTATAAAATAAATATGACTGAAAAAGCCAAAACATTGGATTTTGTAACTTTCATTAAAATATCTACACTTTTGCTTTGCGTGAAGAAAAATTAAAGCATAAAATATTAGAAAAATAACCTAAATTTTTATATAACATGTAAATTAAATCAACTAGATTTAAATTCTATTCATTTTTCAAAAGAATTAAGTAATATGTCAACTTATCAAGTAGTTTTTTAAAAGTACCTTCTAAGAATGACTTTCTCAATATAATATAATGCATATTATTAATATTATATTAATACAGCAATTAAGCTATTTTTTTAACACACATTACAATATATTGAAATCAAATATAATCACCAGGATATCATATTTTAATTGCATATTTATGACAATAGTTAAATGATTAAGCTGAGTAATCTTGTCGTAACAAATGCTGTCAATATTTTGCCAAATTATAAGTCGAATTAAAAAAAATTATTTTCAGTCATGTTTAATTAAAATAGTATTTTAATATAGAAATACATTGGAAAATAACATATTAAAAAATTATGGGCATTATAAGTTTTTGTTTTATGTAAAATGAGCAGATTTAGTCTCTCTTATGTACATTCATTTCAGTCTCCATTTAAAAAAACAATAAGTATAAAAAAGTTGATTACAGAAAATTAAAAAACAAATTAATTAATTAAAATAACAAGAAAGATAATAAAACAATTAAAAAAAGTAAAGCGAAAAATAACAAGAAATGAAAAGTTAAAATTATCCGAAATGTAAATAAAATTCAATAAGAACTTCAGCAAAAATCATTCGACTAATACAGCTTTACAAAAATAGTATAGGACTATTCAATTATTTTAGTTTCCATATTACATAACAGATGGCACTAGCATTGTATTAAAAAAACTATCCGGGTGCATATAGCGCTGTCTCGATCCACTCCTCAAACAGATATTTCAATCCCCCGCTTGGTTGCGGATTTAGCCCTAAAACCAGCTCTTCCATTTCATACGGAAGAAGGGGTAAAGTCAATGCTATTTTTTACTAAAAAGAGCTCAATATTCTCTCTGAAACTTACATCAGCATTAGACATAAAAGTACACGTTATGAATCGAAGAGTTTGCGAGAAATTATTTAATCCCCAGTGACCACTGAATCAATTCTCAGCTGTTTTGGTAAAATAAAGCAGTGTGAACGATATTTCATTCCACAGATCCGACAAGAGAATTTAGAAAAACAGACTTTATGCTTGAGTTTACCAGTTAGAACATAAATTTTTTTTTTCACAAGCATGAGTCTTTTTTTTCGTTCCATTTTCAGAAAAACTAGACAATTGTTTGTGTTATGGTAGCAAATTGCTGACGCACACTCCCCTTTCTCACATAAAGAACACTTTTTGTTTGTTTGTTGTACAGCAGAACGTCATTTATTCGAATCAATTGGGACCGTACACTGTTTGGATAACCGAATGCGATCCAAGCAGTACATGAAACCGGATACTATACGAATATTGAAAATCATCACATGTGCGAAACGGGCTTGAAGAAAAAGCAAAATGTCTTAATTTTACCTTTATTGTGGAAAATAATCAATTAGTTTTCGGCGCACCATTGTACACCTTCGTTTTTCACTGCAAAGTCTCTGATTCATCCGTTTTATCGTCGACAGGGTCGGATTCTTCTTGTACGGAAGTCACAATCTCGTCATCATTTAGCATTTCAAAATCCAGTCTTCTGCATCGCTTTACTCTCTCCCTTCACGAAACGGTTCAATATTTCAAGTTTTGTCTCTTGTTCAAGACGTTGCGCTTCCGTTTTGAATTCGAAGCCATTACAGTTCACAACTCGAATACCCCCCCCCCCTTCACACTTGGAAACAAACAAACCTAATATTCCGCGAAGATGTTTATCAAATCATACAACTGAAATTCCCCAAATATCCTCACACTGGGTTTTCCTGTCTCTTTTGACCTCATGTGAAACAACTGTTGAGCATTGTACTGTTCGAAAACATATTCATACACAATACATGTAGTTGACAAAAAAAAAAACTGGTTCGGATAAACGTTCTACTATATTTGTATTAACTCAGAGCGTTTTTGCTTTTAGGGTTGTAATTTGATATTTTTGTCGCCAAATCTGGAAATCGTTAATCCTGATCAGGACAATGGACCAAAATTATGAATTTATTGTATATTCCGCGAAGATGTTTATCAAATCATACAACTGAAATTCCCCAAATATCCTCACACTGGGTTTTCCTGTCTCTTTTGACCTCACGTGAAACAACTGTTGAGCATTGTACTGTTCGAAAACATATTCATACACAATACATGTAGTTGACAAAAAAAAAAACTGGTTCGGATAAACGTTCTACTATATTTGTATTAACTCGGAGCGTTTTTGCTTTTAGGGTTGTAATTTGATATTTTTGTCGCCAAATCTGGAAATCGTTAATCCTGATCAGGACAATGGACCAAAATTATGAAATTATTGTCATCGGTCCTTGACAAGTGTGCAAAATTTCGCATTAATCTGGTCTTTTAAAATAGGTAAATATCGAGTTAAAAGATTCCGTTGCATACAAGTATAGCTTATAAAAGCGTGTTAAAAAGTATGCATTCATTTTGAATTGGTTATGCTCAATTTCAATACCATATTATGAAAAATTACAAATGCAAAACCAACATGATTATTAATTTTGCTTCCATCGGTAAAGCTCCAAAACAAATAGAGAATCTTCCACAACCTTACTGCGGTAGCTGATAATGCGGGTGGCAGTCTTTAAGGATACGAGATCCTAAACAGGAACTAAGCCAGGGGTGTCTTGTTTGTGAGCGCTAACTTTAAATGGCGACTGCAAAAAATTGTCTTTCTTTACATCACTGAAACTCAGAGCTAGAGCCTGATGAAACTGGTAATGTGATTGAAGTTGTCAATCTTGACAGGTAAATAAATTTAAACGTTGATAGTGATGACGTTCAAGAAATGCTGGACAACAATTGGGTGCTGATAATTGATGACCTCATAGAAATACGTAAGCAAGAGCAAGACATTGAAGAACTTGTCTTTAGACCCAGCTCAATCAGAAGATCGAATGACGGTTGGGCATTTGACAGGCTTCATTTTAATTGAAAAAGGGTTACCGATTTTAGAAAATAGATTCCAACGAAAAGTGTATTTTTTCATGAAAACAAGGAACAAAAAATTACTAGCATGGCACAAAGACATTTTGTGAGAGAAAAAAAAAAGTCTTTAAACCGGCAGACTACTTTGTTTTTATGAAACCAACCTTCATCAAAATAACTTTGGTTTACGATTTTGTATGTGTTATTTAAGATTTAATTAAACATTTTTTCTCCCTATATTATTATTTCCTTTAGTCTTGGCCCAATTTCTCATTTAAAACTTTATATGAGAAATTATACCCTGCTGAGTTTTTGTAAGGGGCGGGATAAAAGAAATTAAGTTTCTTAAGAGTATGCTGTTTTATATTTAAGTATAAAAAGTACGCAATTAGATATTTATAAGCCTAAAAACAATGTAACAAGACAGGACAAAAAAAAATTTTGCAAATGAAAAAGTTGATTGACTTACAAAACAGTAAAAAAAGAAAAAAAATGCAAGAAAGTTCAATTAATATTTACTGTTCAATTTAATGCTAATCATGACCTGTTTTAAGAAATGTCGAGAGCAAAAGGTATAATTTTGAATCATGGATAGATAACTATTTAACCTACAAATGTATGAAAATTTAAAAAAAAAGAACCTATTTAACCTTTTTTTTAAAGGTTAATGCAAATCTTAGTAAAGAATATATATTTCTGAATTCAAAGCTGGATAAACTGCCATGATATGGTTGTATTATATAGTTGCCATGATATACTTGAAACAAAAATTAGTTATTCATTTTTACAAGCCATATGAAAGATTAACATTTACTACCTTCTGTTGAATAAGAAAAAACATAAGTGAGGAACCTTAACAATATAAATCTGTTTATATTTTTTATAAATACTGTATTTACTCTAATCTAAACTGCACCCTCAATTCTCCACACGTTTTTGAGTAAAAAATTGTATAAAAGATTCATCAATATCCACACAATAATTAAGAAATTTAAATGAGAAACAAAAAATTAATTATTGATTTCTTTTCCCAGTATTAAAAATTTTCAAACAGATATATGAACCTATAATTACTCTAACTATCAGTATCATGTTTCGTCACTGTTGACTTCGGAATTGGTGCCGGTGTCGCCATTTTCTCACAGGGTGTCACTTTTTTTAAAGAACGTAAAAAAATTATTAAAGACTGTTGAACATTAAAAAACAAAAATTTTATTTTGTACACGCCCGCTATCGACATATATCAGTTTCAAATTTTCAATGGCCGCTGCTATGTTTCCATTTTTTTCTGCATATAAAATTGCCTCATAGTGAACTCGTCTTGATGCTATTTACTAAACTCAAGGGGGATGCTGACTATTTACTGAAAGGGGGAGAACTCTATATCCCTCATCAAACAGATATTTTGCCTCCGATTCTAGGCAGTACCCGATTTTCAGTAGCATTGACAATGGAGAAATATTGCGGCTTAAATTCGAGTAAATATGGTATATCAGAAGCAGATATTCAACTTTTGACAAGATCGAACAATACACTTATATATGTAATATCTGTAGTAATAATATAAATTTACACTTAAACTAATGTTTACATAAAATTTAAAAAACCTCAGTATGAATTTTTTTTTTTAAACCATTAATCAAGATTATTCTAAAAAAAGGTTTGTGATTATGATGAATACATTTTGATAAGTATTTTATGTAAAAATTGTCTAGGAAAAGAAAATATTGATTAATATTTTAACATTGAAGTAATGTTGCCAAAATAAAAAAAAAATTGATGAAAAAAATTCAGCTTATTTTTTTACTTTTCACAGTGCAGAACTCAAATATGGTTTTTATAATTTAATATGTGCAATTAAAAATTGTTTTGTTAAGACAAAATTATAAAAGATTGTTATTCTTTTTCACTAGTAAAGAAGAAATTAGGATGTTCCAGAAATGGAACATAGAAAACTTTTTAAAAAAGAAGTTATTTCTAACATTACGAAGTGTTTTTGAGAACCGAACACAGAATTGAGAATATTTTCTGAATGCTAAAACTTCTAATAAGTGTCAAAAAAAGATTTTTATGATAGTTCATATACTTTTCAATTCCTAACATTCCTGAAAGTAGCTAAGAGAAAATTTTGGTAACTGACATGACAAATTAATGCACATTTTCAGTTGATAAGGCAATCAGTAGTAACTATAGCATCCAATTACTCAATATATAAAGCCACAAACCAAGAAACTTTTTCAGATTAAAAAAAGTTATTGGTTTAAATTGTGTGAATAAACACAGCTCAATATTAATTTCTAAATGTTAAAATTTATGTAGAAAAATTAAGTAGGGAAAATGAACATCATTAATCATGTTTTTCTTAAAACCATGTGAAAAATTAAGCATTGTTTGCCATGTTCCATTTACAAAACATGTTAAGTATTATTTTTAGCAAATTTCTTTTTCCATAGTTGAGTTTCGAGTTTTATCCATAAAATTATTTCTCAATCAGAATGACATTTAAATGGTTAAATTTTTTGTAGTAAAAATAGAAATAAAATTTGAAAAGCATAAAAATAAAATGCAGAAAAACAAATTTGCATTAAAAATTAACACTTCCATTTTAAATACAATTTAAAAGAAAGTGATTAATAAATTATGATTAAATATTTCATGGCTTACCACAAAAATGCAATGTTTTAATAATTAAGTGTACATCATTAAAAAATTCAAATTCTTCAGAATTAATATTAAAATATCTTAATAGGATACTGGGGGTATCTTATTGATTTTGTGTTATACATCTGCATAACCAAACTAGATTAAATATTTATAAATTTAAAGGAATGTGATGTGTTAGCCATTTTGAATGCTTTGTATTGAACAAATATTCAAATAGTTTTCATAAAATAAAAAATTTAAAAAAAAAAAGAATTTTTTAATAAGGAATTTTATTTTTTAAATGATATTTTAACAGTTCATGGAATTTGCATCAGATTTGATGGCTGTACAATTTGAAATATGTTTAACATTGTTTAAAATATGCAATTCCACTTTTTTCAAAAGTACAATGACACAAATATTTGTAGGTGTTTCATATTAAATAAACCATTTACCACATGTATTAACATACAGTAGAATTAAATAAACTTGCTTCCAAAAATTACTTAACTATGCAAAATAAAAGATCTAAACAGCAGATTTAGATTCTACATCAAAATTGAATTAAATTGCCACAGAATACAAACATCAAATTTATTTAAGCGTCTCAACGGAAATCACAAAATCTAACACATTAGTGATTTTGAAACAGCTTATTTAAGTCAAGGAAATAACCTAACAATTTTTATGTATAAAATGGAGCCTCTGAACTCCCATTAAAAAAAAAATTATTTTTTTGTTACTAAATTGCATAATATTAGAGAATTGAACTAATTCCTGCAGAAAATTTGCTTCACATGAAGATCATTTTACTTTGCTGCTTTTAATACAAATGTTTCATGTTAAAAGTAAAGGTAGTAGTACTATATTTAAAAATTTCTGAAGCTATGTCAAGTCAGACGTGTCATGCAATGGTTTCACAGCTCAAAGTGATAAAAGTTCTTCAACTACACAGACAAAAATCAAGACTGACAAAAAATGAAAAACATTCAAGTTCGTATAATGTCCCATGATTTGTTTTCTTTTTACAGTTAGGGAAATGAAATTGTACACTGAATAAAAATGATAAATTTACAATGTTTTAATCTGAAGCCAAGGAAATAATCAGTTGCGATTTTAATTTTCAGATGAACTTCATGATTCTGTTTTATATACAAATGAATAATAACACAACACATCTTGCCTTGGCTTTTCAAGTGATGGAATAAGTTAAACTTGACCCAGTCACAAAACAGTATCTTAGTGCTAAAAGGCTATTATACTCAAAGCACCAACATTAAAACCTGCAAAACTGCTTCTTTAAATCCTTTCATTATGCAGCAAATTGGGATTTTAGAAAACGCAGTATTGCCATAATTTAGCTGAACAGAATGTGCAAGCATTACTTAGTCAAAAAAAAATTAAGTGAAAATGCTTGCTGATGCCTTATTAATGATGCTATTATTCAAACTTTAGTTTGAATACAGTTTATATTTGTGCATTCATTACTCTTAAGGCCAGTGTTGGTATATATAAATAGTCAACACAAAGTTTATTCTGAATCACTGCTGTCAGATGAGCTACTTGAGCTGCTGCTTGAGGTACTGTCACTTTCACTAGAACTGCTACTGCTTGCACTAAGACGACTTGGGCCACCAGCAACTTCAGTATTAGTGTGTTCTGTATCTATAACAACAAACCCAATTAGAATGCTTTGTCAGTATTAGATCAAAGTTCTTTAAAAATAGAAAACAGTACACAGAAACCAAGTACTACACTAAAAAAAAATCTTATAAAAACTATTAAGTGTTACACAATATTTAAAAAAAAATACCTTTCTTAGTGGATTTCTTAGGCGGTTGACCTAGCTGGCCACTCATATCCTGTAAACGCTTTTCAAGCTCTTGCTTTTTTTCCCTCATATGTTCTTCTTTCGATTTGCCAGCGGTCTTATTTTTTGCAGCTAGAATTGCATGAAAGAATTGTGTATAAATTTATTTTGCTTTATGATCTAATATAAGCTCCTTTCAACAAAAAATTGAAACAATCTTAATTATGAATGTCACCAATTCTTAAAATTTATCAGTTAATATTACATCAAGGGTCTTAGAAAAGCACTTACATGGATGAATATATAAACATCCTTTTAAACACCAAGACAGCTTTTTAAGTGCACATAAAGATGAATTATTAGGTAACATTCCACTTAAAGCTATAACATATAAAAGCACTTGTGTTATATTGTCTTAATATGAGTGGATGCTTTTGGTTTTACTGAAAAGTTAAATTGTAAGGATAAATTTTAAATATTTAATGCAATATGCACAAATAAAAAAAAAGCATGTGTAGAATTACTTCTAAGCTTTAAGACTTATCAGATGAATTACAATATAGTGAAATAAAAACTTACTGTAAGGTTTCCTTGGTTTCTTACGTAAGCAAGAAGCTACATATGACTCAAGTTCACGAAGGGTTGAAGGTTTCAGAGTTTCAAAATCAATTTCAATCTCATCTGGGTTAGAATCTCTTAAAGATGGTTCCCTAGACTGAATGATATGAACAACCCTTCCAAGTTTATCACCTACAAAAAAAATTAAATTTAAGTATTGAAAATAACAAAAAGTAGTAAAAAAATTATGAAAATGTTGTTTTAATAATAAAATGCAAACAAGAAATTTTAAATTAAATGATTTAAAAAATCATGGCCCAAATAAACTTAAAAAGAGAAGAGGGGGAGGGAAGTTAATATGTATATATATTATATAAAATGATAAATACTACAAATGCCTAACTTCTGATGCATAATGTTGACAACAAACTTCCAATTATAAACAAGGTATTTGAAAACAGAATAAAAGACAAAATATCACTACATCTACTTGATATAATTGAATTAAAATTAATAAATAGTAGAAACAAAATTATTGTACAAAATTTACTTTTCAGGATTCATTACAGGAAAAGCATAAATTTCATTTGAAACTTATTGCAACACATTTTAAATTCTTCCTTAAAACTTACAGTGCAGTTATTTCTACATTAATTCAAAGAACAGCAGTTAAATTAGATCCCCCCCCCCTGCCGTTTAACCTAAAAACACTTAAGAGAACGATCTGTATTTACAAACATCATATAAATTGCCTTTTAAAACAATTTAACTGAATGCTTCCTAAACATGTGAAGTACATAAAAAAATAAAATCTGAGACTAATGTTTTTTTTAAAAAAATTTCTATCTATTCCTTACTACACAACAAGACTATTTTATTGAATAATATGAGAACAATTTATTACCGGGTAACTTATTGATATCCAAGCTAAGTTGCCTCTTCTCATCGTAAGACATTGGTTTAGCACTATCTTCATCTTCACTATCAAAGGCTGGTAGTGGTTTATTTCTTTTAGATGACTTATTATTTGGCCTCTGTCTTTTATTTTGATTAGGGGTTTTATTATTTGCATTTGGAACTTTGCCAGCATTATTCTTTTTAGCGGCTTTGGTTGGTTTAGGTTGTGCAGTTGGTGGAGCTACAGTGGTTGTAGCTTCAATCGGAGGTAGATCGTCTTCAACTTTTATTTCTTTGCTTTCATCCTTGTCTTTTCTTCTACGCTTTTTCTTTTTCTTGTCTTTTTTCCTGGTTTCAGCAGCTAATACACTAATCTGCTCTGTCACCTTTTTCAACTAAAAAAATATACATTTATTGAGATAAAGCTGCCTTATTTAAACCACTTTTATAATATGAATTTAACATTAGTCTTAAAATGGACAAAATTCCATACTAATTGTTGTTGAATTCTTTTATCACACACACAACATTTCTATTTTCAGAAAATGAATTTTTTTTTGTCAAAGCCCGACTTACCTGTTCCTGAAGAGCCTTTAAACGTTTTTCTCTTTCAACCTCACTATCTTCAGAACCACTTTCTGAAGATGAACCCGAGGACTGGTCACTGGACATACTTTGTGTAGAATCTTCTGTTTTTTCAGAATTAACAGTGACATCACTCGCAGGAGGCTCATCAGGCATTTTCGCATACTTCATTTCAAAGACATCCTATGCATACCACAAATGGTTATACATTAACATTTAATTCCCCAAGAAAGATAGAAAATTCTTACAATACAAAAGGTTTAGAGATTTAAACATTATAAGGATCCTGTCAAGTATTACAGTATTTGAAGGATAATTTCTTTCATTTTCAACATCTCTACTGAAAATGATTTAGTAGAAGTCTGGTTTAAAAAAAATTCTGAAACTTCATTTTTATTTCATTAAAAGTATTTTATACAAGATTCAGTTTCTACTGAAGTAAATAAAATGAAACAGTTATACTAATAATAATGATACACTCAGGAAATTTAAGATTTAGTTCAAAAGAGAATGAACATATAAAAACAAAAGTAAAGTCCTTTCTTTTTGTAATTGGATGTCAAACATTTTAAATTATAAACATGCACAGAAAACATAGGGACACTTTTTAATTCTAGACAGAAGATACCCAAAAAGATAAACACAATTCAAAATTTTCTGCTTATTTAAGATCTACACTATTAAAATCTGAAGGTAAACAAACGTATCTATTTATGCAGAAACTCGCGGAAGGTACCAAAAAATCGGGAATGATCCGAGGAAGCCGTATTAACCATTTATATTCCGATATTGCAATTAGATAAAGATATTAATTAAAAACATTAAAAAAACTTTTTTGACGCCAAGTTTGATTTTTCTGCATTGTTGTAACTTTTTACAACAATGACAAAAGTTGGCATTGAAAATCAGTATTCAGCCAAACTTAAAAATTTCATGACATTGCTCTGTTGTTGCTGCTGTCGTGTCCTTTCCGCAGGGAAGGAATGAAAGTTGCCATGGCCTGTGAGACACAGGTCGGACTTCTTAACGATAGATGGCGACACCACCTATCTCCACCTCCACAATTTTGGCACGGAATTGAAGGGGAGGGAAAAATTCTCCAGCCCCCTTTTAACATGTGATAAACTTGAAATATATTATTAAAATCCCAATTTCTACAACGCTTTACATTAAAAAAAAAAAAACTAAACTGATAGTTTTCTACAAAATTAATTATTTAATAATAAAATTGCACAGTGTCTGTTTTCTTGTGGATAAAACTAGATTAGTTTTGTAAACTACAAATCAAAAATAAAAGTTTAAAGAAAGATCTTATCACTGGAAAAAAGAGGGGCAAATAGTTTATACACGAAAAAGCCTGTGTTGCGCCGGGCTAAACAGAAAGAAAAGAAACTGAAGACATTTCGAAAAAGATAATTTTAATGACTTTACTATAGAAATCCCTCACATCGCGTATTCACCCTCACCCAAAAGTGGAAAAGGAAATTTCCATTGGGATATATTTATACTCTAGGAAAAAGCCAGTGAAACATATCATCCGACAGGGCAAAGAGATGGAAGATATTTCGGAAAAGAGAAATTTAATGACATTGATATAGAAATCACACACAAAACCAAGAATTAATGACATCGAGAGGGAAGAGGAAATTTCGAATGGCAAAAAATTATACACTCGAAACAGCCCGTGCAGTGGCGGGCCATGCAGTCATAACATATGCAACAATGATATAAGTTTGCGCTGAAAATTGATTCAAGACAAACTGAAATTATAGGGCGTAGCTTTTTTTTATTTAATTCATTCACAGATTTAAAAAAAAGTGCTTTTAATATGAAATATATCCTAGAAATCATAATTTTTCAATTACATATGTTAACATCAAAATCCAGAATTTTATTTTGACTGTTTCATTCTCTTTGATTGAAAAATAACAGCCCTTAATTTGTGATTCATTTGAAATGTTTTTTTTTTTTTTAAATTTAAATTCCGATAAGAGATAATATTTTTTGTGCAGATTGGTACATATGTTCACCTTTCTAATGCTGCAGAGTTAATAAGAAACGGAATATTGTATAACTTCTTTAAAAATTCACGAAACTTTCTATCTTTTGACCTTTTTTAAACATAAAACTGTTTTAAAAAAATGTAATTTTTCATTTTGAGGAACCATAAAAATACAATGGAAATAATTGTCCAAATTCCCACTTGCCAATAATAATGTTGTTGTTGCTGCTTATGCCCCCTGATCGGCAGTAACATCAGATCAAGGTCCACGAAATTCATCGCGGCTAAGGGCTAGAATTTTATGCCTGTCGTTAACCTAAGCTTTGAGCCCCCCAAGAAGGTGACAGTACGATTTTGCTCACACAACATGATAGATGGCGACACCATTCGGACCCATTGATTTAACGAGCATGTTCTCCATTCTTACTCCGCGAGTATTTGGTGGCATCGAACCCAGGCCTTTCGGTATGGAATCCAATGCTCTAACCACTAGGTTACCCACGGCCAATAATAATTAATGGTGGTAAACTTACCACAGAATTCAAGAATTTGAGGGCTTATGGTGCATGGAAAGGCAACTTTCAGAGAGTTCGTAAACAAAAATATTCCTTGTGCATGTGAAAAATAGAATAAAAAAAAACAGTTGCTCACAAGAAAAATCCCGTGCAATGCAACTATATATGGAAGTAAATTACTATTTTTTAAAAAACGTAAAATGGCTGCTTTCTATTGGAAAAAAAAATGAGATTAGTTCTGTAAGTTATTAATCGAAATTAGAAATTTGATTTTAACCTTGTGGGAAAAAAAGGAAAAAGAAATATTCCTGACAAGGAAAAGCAGTGGAAGAAAT
The DNA here is from genome assembly GCA_019973975.1 of Trichonephila clavata. Taxonomy (NCBI): domain Eukaryota; kingdom Metazoa; phylum Arthropoda; class Arachnida; order Araneae; family Nephilidae; genus Trichonephila; species Trichonephila clavata. The sequence continues at coordinate 182,444 of BMAO01000027.1, forward strand.
TTCGGAAAAAAGGGAATTTTAATGACATAAATCAGTATCCTAGATGTACTGGCGTCGAGAGGGAAAAGGGTAAATTTCCATTGGGGTAAAGTGATGTACACAGTAAGAGCTCTTGCACCACCGGGCCAATAGGATGGGAAACAGACCCGTCCAATGGGGCAAAGTGGTGGAAGAAGTTTCGAAAAAGGGTATTTTGATGATGTATTACTATGGAAGTCACAAACACATCATGAAGCGTGTTTACACCAAGACGAGAAGAGGAAATAATAAGAGGCAAAAATATCTATACACTTGAAGAAGCCTGTGCAATGCCGGGCCATGCAGCTAGTTGTTATTATTTAAACTATACAATTCCTAATTTTGTTTCTTATATCAAACAATATCTATTACTTTCAAGGCTTCAACCAATACATAAAATACAAATATCTGCCCCATAACCATGTTAGCTATGTTTGGTGACTTTTTCATTACAGCAAAATGCAGATTTAAATTATTAAAAGTTATTTATTAGAAGTTTTCGTGTTTGTTCGGCTAATTTAATTACTTTCTATTGAGATTTTTTGATGTTTTTAGATTAAAGAAAAATTCTATTGTATGTTAACTATACAGCTGTGGAAAAAAGATATGTAACTATTTTTTAAACCAATCACCATTTTATATTCTAACAGGTTTGAACATTACTTTCTTTAAATGCTTGTTTCTCAAAATATAACTTTGCAGTAAGGCAAATTCTAATATTTATGATTTTGTGGAATGATGCTATACTCTTGAAACTATTTACTACCTTTTCAATTGTTGCTGGAAAATCCCAAATAGTTTTAGAAATTTGGATTAAAATGAGATCTCAAAACACAGAAACCAAACATGACAATTTTAAAAAATTAGTATGCCTTTTTCCAAAATACAACTGGAAGTTATATGTAGTGGCTAATTCCTCATGGAGAAATAGAATTTGGTACATTTCTTATATTTGTTTGCCACCATTACCAAAGACAATTTTTTGTTACATAACTTATTTCGATCACTATATTTTAGGTAGTATAGATCTAAATATAAAGATAGCCCATCACAATGCAAACAAATAGATTTTGAATGATTAAAATTTCAAATTTAAAGTTTTTACCATTAGAAAATTTAAAATATACCTGTAATTTCCTTGCCATTGCAACAACTTCATGATCTGGAGGATTATATTTGTAGCAATTTGTAAATATCAGCCTCACATCACTTGCAAAATCATCTGGAGCTTTGTATTCATGATTGTCAAGTTTTCTCTGGAAATATGTATACATATATAAATATTGAAAAGATAATATACCTGATTCAATGTCATCAAAATAAGAAAATATAGTTAAGGTGGTATCGCACGTAAATTTTTCATGCAACTTTTCGCCGAATCTGAGGATGAAGGATTACCAGAAACAAAACGACATGCTGTGCTGTTTCTTCACATTGAAACATTACTCGCCGATTTTTCTGCTTCGAAAATGACCATACAATATTATTTCTTTTATTTTGCTCACACTTTTGTTAATGGGGGTAAACAGAAATGGAGCCTCATTCTGTTTAAAATATAATACACCGTTAAAATATTATATGCATATCTGATGCGAAGCTACCATCGTTACCGCTATCTTGTTTATGATATAGGGCGCCGAAAAACCCCATTGGGCCGAAATTTCAAGCAACTTTCTCCTCTCACTGGCAAAAAGTTGTTCGAAAGCCATTGCTATGGCAACAGAATAAAAATTGCACCAAAAATGTACATGTGATACGGCCTTTAGAAAGTTACACATATACCCAACACTTTTTTTTTTTGTTTACGCGATTTCAAAATAACATGGTACACGAATTTTATTAATTTTTTTATTTATTTTACACAAATTATTTATTTTAGCACAAATCTCCAAAAAATTTGAGAACTTGTGCTATTTGGATGAGGATAATTCGATAAAATTTATGACAGTTTATAATAATAAAGAAATCGATAATGACTAAGTCGGAATATGCATTAAAATTTCAAAGTTATCTTGTTTTGTGTAGCAGGAAATCAAGAATTAACAGTTACTAATTAAGACTTAGCACAAAAAAACCCAAGGCTATTAATAACGAACAGAATTGATTGGAATAAAAGCCGAAAGTATTGCTAGAAGTATCCGACACATTTACTGATGATAGCATTTTTGATCCAGTTCGTAATAAATGTGCAAGCTTGTTATCAAGTAGTGATGAATTTATAGTTGCCAGTTAGTAGTTTTATTCCCAATTTCAATTTGAATTTTTATATGTTGTATGCACTTAAAAGTAAATTTCCTCTGTACACTAATTTTTCATTTTACATTATAAATGAATTGTTTTTGTTTTATGAATATGCAACATGGATTTTATTATTACTCTTTTTTGCACACCTTTTTGGGAAAATATTTTAGAGATTTTTCATTTTACATGACTTTTTAAAGTTGTGGAACATATCACTAAATTTACTATGTTACACCATGTATTTTTATATATGATTTTCTAAGGAATGTATCTAGCATGTAAACTGTTTCATACAAAATCTTGACAAAATATCACATAGAACTTCCCAATCAAGTAATATTCAAAGAAACTACATTGCCTATGTCATGTAGCTTTAAGGCTGTCATCACCAAACGTATGAGAGCTCAAACTAAAAAACCTTTTCAAACATAAAAATGACTCAATTTTCACAAATATTTGCAACATTGTGATTCATATATTTGTTCACAATATATCACTATTAAAATTTTAAAATATTCCATAAATAATTTTTTCTTTCAACAAGAAAAAGGATCTCATTTCAGCATCACAATATAGGAGAAATAATATGAAATACATTTTAGACCAGAAAATATGTGTCAAATCAATTAAAAGTGGTTTGACAAAATAAGAGGTTTTCTACAGGATAGGGAAGCCAGAGTGCGATATTAATTTTTGAGTACATTTATATCTGAAAAAAAAGCCCAAATTCGGGCCCTATTTTTTTAATATTAAGCGAAGACAGCCTTAATAGTATATCGTGCTATTTGCATACAGCAGCTTTATCTAGCATTGTTTATGCTAACATGAAAATCTGTCAAATGTAGTGGTGTTTATCTTAAATCATCTTTTAGCTACCGTAGCACATGGCTAATTAGTATTAAAATCTTTGATGTCTTTCCATACGACTTTTAAGCAAAAAAGAAATTTTTTTAAAAAAAAGCCTTTTTGAAATGTGGGCTACATTAATTTTAAAAAAGACAACCACAGAAAAGGTGCCTAGTAGACACTTAACTTTAAACTTTTAGTCTGTCAACTGCTCATAAGTATGAGTTCCACAGCTGATAGAGAGCAAACTCCATAACTGTATATTTTGACAAGTGACTAGCATCTTCAGCAAAACAAGAAAAATCGATTTTTTAAGAAACTGGTAACTGAGTATTAGACATGAAATCTGTGTGAGAAGTACATGCAAACTATCTTGGTTAAGAGTCTTATGTCATTAACATAAGAAAAGCTTTGATACATATTTGGCGAGATTGGATTGTAAGATTTATTATGAATTGCTACCATACGGTAAAACAAGTAATTCAGCAAGATACTGTACCCTAAATAGACAAATTCAAGTAAACAATCACCACAAATGGCCTGCATTAATTATATGAGGCATTTTTTACATCATAAAAATATCATGTACATTGTATTTTTAATTGTCAGGAACAAATTGCTTAGTTTCTTAGAGATGTTCTACCTCATCCTCCACATTCTCTGGAAATTTGGCCTGCATGATTACTTTTATCGTTAATTAACCCCTTCGGGACGAACGTTGCACCCGTGCAGCAGCACGAAACACCGTCAGGAGACAAGTGTCACGCCCCTGAGTCAGTGTGTTTCTTCCTCACTGGCGTGCCAGGGACCTGGGATGTTTTTTAAGCTCAGTTTTTTGGCAATAGATGGCATTCTATGTCCATAAGATTTCAGATACATGGAGATCTGATCTTCTACTAGAAATGAGAGAAATATCACTCACTTAAACATGGTCTTTGTTTCAAAACATAAGGGGAAAGGAATGTTTCCGAATTGAGTGCTTTACGACTGCTCTTGAAATGAACATGTGGTTTTTGTTTATAGTGAAGACGAGAGATTTATTTTTGGTTAAGCATTTGATTTGGGTTTTCAGTCTAGTTTTTTTTATGGATAATTAGATCTGGTAGACAAAATTTATCTTTTCCCTTACTTTTTTTTACAAGGTTGATTTTCACAAATGCTTACAATAAAATGTTTAAAAACTTGTACTTAAACAGAAAGTGGCAGAAGTAAATAAAGTATATTAATATGAAATATATGAAACATATGCCGCTTGTATAATATACAGAACAATATTGAACAGCATGTTCATATTTCGGTATTTTCATGGATTTCGGTTTAACTGCACAAATCCCCCCCGCCTGTGAGCGACACTCGCGATAGAAACCTCTGGCGGTACACACACATTTGCATCCTTCATCTCAAAAAGGTTAAACACTTTTTGTTACAATATAAAAGTTAAACAGAACATATGACGGATATTTTGTCAGCAAAGCCTAGTACTTCAGAAAAATGCTTACAAAAATTATACAGCTTTCAGAAATGGAAAAAGGTAATAAAACAAAAAAGAATTATACATATGGTACAAAACATTTTAAAAAAGTAACACCTTTACAATAATCTGTCTTATTAATAAAATAGTTGTTTATATCTTAATTTCAAAAATTAAATCTGTAAAAAATATGGTTTAAAGAATTTTAATGATTTCTTACTTTAATAGTTCCCAAATCCATTGGATGCTTGATAACTTGATGATAATCAGGAAGGTCAAGCAACTTTGCATCCACAGGTTTGTAAAAAGGCCAAGCATAACCCTGTAAATGATTTGAGAATGATTAAAAATATTAGATATTTCTTATACAATATTTCTTAGATTATTCCAATTCTAAAAATCAACTAACTATATATATATATATATCAAGTTAACTTTATTCACAATTCAGCACCAAAATGCTTTTCAAAAATCCTGACTGATTAACACGACCAAGACAAATGTACTTTGTTTTTACTTTATATGCAACACATAACTAAAGATCAAAAAGTATTTAAGATAATGTATTTTGATTAAAAGTATTCAGTAATATACATTAACAAATATAGGGGAAAGCTAAATTTCACATTTGGCTACTACTGAAATCTAATATATTGATGAATACAAGACAAAAAATAGTATTTTCAAAATTTTTTATATTCTCCAACTTTAGCCAATTAGCATAAATAAATAAATATGACAAAACTTTTATAAGCTTTGAAAGATATCTTTAAAATTAAAAAAAAAAAAAAAAAATTTAAAATCTGTGTGCATTTCTGCAGTACATAAATACAACCACTTTAATAATGTGTCAAAACTATAATTAAATATTTTTCTACGACATCTACTTTTTTTAAAATTGAGATAAAACCTTGGAAAATCTACATATCTCTTGAATAACAAAGTCGATTTCAAATCTTATTAAAATTTAATTTGAGGTACCCTAACAGATAATTACGTATTGTTTAAATATGCAGATATAGAGAAATCTGATACATAAATTTGCTAAAAACAAGCAATTTTTTTAATTTTATAAACAAATTTAGAAATTCACATTTTATAATCTTTAATTAACAAAATTAATTATAAAGGTTAGTAAAAAATGTAACTCTCCACAAAATAAAATTTTTACTTTTCTTGAATTCACAAATAAAATTTTGTGAATACAAGAAAAGTAAAAAGGAATGGTATGAAAAGGATCATGAGTGCTGGACAATGAGAAAACTGATTAATATTTGAATGACAATATTGAGAATTTTTGGAGCAGTGAAAGAAAATGAGGTCTGGAGAATACTGTACAATTTTGAGTTACAGAGGTAGTACAGAGAACCAAATTTAATTAAAGTAATTAAGGTTTCACAACTAAGATGGCTTAACCACATACTCATGTATAACAATCCAACCAAGCAAAAAACATTTTTGAAACTAGAAGGCAAGAGAAGAGACAGACCCTGTACAAGATGGCTAGATAATACAGAAAAATGCTCACGAAACATTGGCGTAAATAGATGGAAAAAAATAGCAATAAACAGATAATGATGGTTTAAACTAAGACAGCCTAGACCGAAAACTGTCTGTAATACTTAAAAGAATGATCCTTGTCATCTTCTTAAGTACAGACAAAAGATTTCTAGGACATCCTGGGGATGGAGAGCCTTTTCAACACCAAAAGAGGAAAAATTGCAAATTCATTTAAGTATCTCAATGTTATCTGTATTTGTCTAAAGATAAGCTCAAAAGGGGCAAAAATATTCCTTAAATAGAGACTTTTTAAAAGAAAAAGAGAAATAAAAGTATGATATTTATTTGCTTTAAAAACGTCAAAGTATCAAAAATGCACTTAAAATTAATCAAATAAGAGGTTTATTTAGTAAAAAAATGACAACTTAGTTGCAATCATTTTCTAAAGAAGCTATATTAGTATTTAAACCGTTTGAGTGTGGTGAAGAGCGACAGTACTTTGCATGGAATATGCAAAATTTAGTATAATTTTTACATCAATTGAGAGTAGTTGTATTCATATCAACTGCAGTTTATGAATTTCATTCAAAAATGTGGTTTTTAATAATAAGAATTAAAATAAAACACAGTGGTAAGTAGAAACGTGGATTGTGGTAAGGTAGAAAAAAATCAGCCAATATAAAAAGACTAGCTGGCATGGTCCAGCGTTGCACAGGCTTTTACTGAGGATATAACTTAATCCCCATGTTAATTTCCTCCTTTCATTCTGACGCCAGCACTTTTGTGTAGGTGTGACACGTACGATGTGAGTGCATGGCCCGTGAGTGAGTATCATGGCTTTCTAGTAGAAAATTTTTCCCTTCTCTTCACAAAATCAGCACTTCCAATAATAATTTTTGAAAAACTTTGTTTATTTCCTCTACGTTTAGCCCAGCGTTGCACGGGCTTTTACCAAGTGAATAACTTAATCCCCATGGGAATTTCCTGTTTTTCTCAGGACAATAGCACTTATGTGTATGTATGCGCACGATGCGAATGATTTCTTTAACTATGTCATTAAAACTCCCATTTTCGAAATTTGTTCTTGCATTGGTGTGATGTGGTAATTAGAAGAGATGGGTGAAAGCTCAGGTGTCGTCCTCGTCACTTGGCCATGGTTGAAAATTTCGAGGTCCACATTGCCAATAACCCTCGAATAGGCGAATTTAAAAATCACTCACTCGCTTTTCAATTCTTTCGTTGCAATTTTTTAGTCCCCGGAAACGAAAATGTAGCCTTTTTAAAAATAGTTGTATGCTGAAAAAAGACAGAAAAGTAGAAATTTCACTACTATTTTCAATCTTGAAGTAAAATTGTGAGGATTTTTTCAAATGTTCGACACACGGAAAAAAAGTTTCATGCAATTATCTTTATAAAAGAAGAAATTATTAAATGATTGTTTTAAGTATTTTGAGTGTTTTATTAAAATTTGTTCCGAATGCATAACATATTGCCCATGGAAATTCCCCTTCCTTTATCAAAGTTCCTGCTATGTGTGTGATTCCTTTATATTGACGTCATTACAATTCCCTTTTTCGAAAAAAACATCTTCCAGATCTTACTAATGTCAACCAAGTTTCATTTCTCTTTCTACAGCACAGTGTTACAGTGGCTTTTTTGAGTGTAGAACTATTTTCTCCCTGACTCTCCCCTCAGATATAAGATTTATATTCAAGTTTCTATTCATAACATAGCAAAAACAATATTGTTTTAATAAAAAAAATAATAAATTTAAACAATAAAAAGAAAACTATTTTGATGCTTGAGTAAAAAAAAAAGTCATCATTTTTTTAATAATAGATAGTTTTTAGGAACCTAAAATAATAAAATAATTTTCAGGTTTTCATTAATCAATCAATCACTACTCACAGTCAGCTTAAAAATGTCTCTAGAACGTATTTTTATCCAAAATAATAGGCGATATACTTTATATTAGCAAATAATTAATTTAATAATAAAATAATAGAATTATTCCTTTGATTTTAAAAAATATATTAATTAAATCCATTATCTATAAATACTAATAGAAAAAATTCTACAGATAGCTCTTGAAATGTTTGGATGTTTGATTAAACATAAGTGCTAAAAAAACACTATGTGGGAAAACCTAGTTATAAGTACACATTCACTGAAAAAAAACATTCAAAAAGAAAATACTATCTGATAAAAACATTTAATTTTATTATTTTAATTTTAGTTTTTCATTCCACACTGTGTTAGTTAAACTATTTAAACATGTATCTGAAGAAAAAAAGTTTTTTTATACAAAACTAACTTATTAATTACTTTATGATAAAATTGATTTAAAATGTTCATAAGCCTTTATTTACACATTCACAGTATAAAATTCAAAAAGAAAATAATACATGTGATAAAAATATATTTCAGAATATTTCCTTTTTCTATGATATTTTTCTTGTATTCCACTGTTCTTCAATAAAGCAATCTTTAAGAAGAAAAAAACTAACGATTGTGGTTGTGTCCCGCGCCAAATAATATTCCCCTTTTTACTACGTCAGCGAAAGACTCAAAACAACCTCAACCTTTCCCGACTTCCAAACAGAAAGCAAACAAACGCAAAGTAAATGACCTTGATGCAAATGAGAATTTTTTTTAAGTTTTCATTTTTTTCTTTTTTTGAGAGCTTAACTTTCACGATTAATGTTTTGAGATTTCACAAATTAATTGCAAAAATAAAGTACTTTTATATAAAAAATGTACAAAAAATACTGTTTAAATTATTTTTCGCAAAAACGTTTTTTGTACGAAAATCACAATTTTTTAAAAAAAATCCGTAATTTTAAAGCAGTTTTTTCAATTTTCGTACAGATTACGGATAATATTCTTTTACATACGGAAAAAAAGTTTTGTGCGATTATGTTCATAAATGACGAAGTTATTCACTGTTTCGTAAGAATTTTGACTATTTTTTAAAAAAGTCTTGGGCATTTTATTTTTTAAATGACTGGATCTAAAAGAGAAAGGCTTGAATTTATTTAGTGTACAATATCGTTTTAATAACACGAAAACAAATTAATACGCAACAATTTAGAAATAATTTTCATAAAAACGCATCAGACTTTTCATAAAACTTTTTAAAAAATTCGAAAAAAAATGGAAAATATTGTTATTTTACAAAAAATATATATATATATATACAGTATCGTGGCGAAATAAATGATCTTTCTGATTCTATAATTTTTTGTCTGATTTCAAAAGCAAAAATTGGATGGCAACTTTAAGATGGTGGAAAATGACGGATCACCGCTCGGTCGAAACAGAATGGAAGCTTTGCCAAATGAACAACCGGCAGGAGTTAAAACAATTAAGCGTTTTAAGGTTTTAATTAATATCTTTTTAACTAATTAGAATATTGGAATATAAATGGGCAAAACAGCTTTCTCGGATCGTTCCCGATCTTTTGGTACCTTCCACGAATCTCTGGAGTTCGCGAGAAGATAGACGCACATACATAGATACATTTGTTTACCTTCGAATTTTAATAGTGTAGATAAATAACGTTTCGACTTTAATTTTTTTAAAAATCATCATCAGATCTATAAAGGACAAGAGATAATTTTTCTAACCAACAAAATGTTACATATTTATCATGATGAAAGACGAATTCTCAAATACTGGAAAAAGTTTTTTTTAACATTTGTCAGAATGATGCTAAATGCTTACATTATATATTTGGAAAATTGTGTGGGTAAAAAAACTAACTTGACTGCATCTTACTTTGAGCATTATTGATACTATAGTGAGGGAATGGTTACCAAGTAAAAATACCACAGGAAAACCACCAATAAGTAAAAAGTTTTCTTTAGAAAAATTGCCTGGATGAAACTTACAACAGTGTATGATATGGTGTAATAATAATATATATATATAAAAGAAAATTTGTGCAAAAAAAATAAATAATTTTTTTTTGTAATTAAGTGAGAATAAAAAATATTTTTGTTCTACAAAATTATTTGTTACATAATATAATTATATATAGAGTTAAATATAACCATTTTTACTACTATCCAAACAAAAAAAAAGTAAATATGCATTTCATTTTTCACTTTTAGCATACATTTAAGAAAAATCTTCAGCTCTCAAATGGTTAAAAAGATATAAATGGTTATGTAGAATAAATCTTACAGCATGTTTCTTGGCAAAAAGCTCTTTTAATACTGTACTGCAATATTTCAACTGTTCTGTCAGACGCCCTTTCTTTGGCTTTGCGCTTGACTGCTGGAAAAAATAAAAATAAATAAAATTAATTAAAAAGCATTCTTACAAAACAAATTAATCGAGAAATTACTTATTTTCATTATTTATAGATTTAAAAAAAGTAAAGGTGGAAAGTGAGGAAACAAAAGAGCTTAGACCACAACAGACATAAGCATTCTAAAAAAGAAACTGATAGTGAAATTATTAACTCCCTTAAATAGTACCATTTGCACTAGTCTTTATAACTTAACTAAGTGGCACAACAGCCCATGAGGGCCAAGGTATGCTGTGCCCATCTCAGTATACAAGACCTTAGGCCCTGAGGTGCATGAGCAGATGTTCCGGTCAGGAGGTTAGTCTGGTGCAAAACCCTCAGTGTCAAGTTCCCAAGCAAGCTTTGTGCTCATTTATCGACCCACTGAAGGGATGAAAGGTTTGAATCAATCTTGCACAGCCAGGGGTTTGAACCTCAGACCTGTGGTGTGGAAGCACGATGCCCTAACCACTCAGCCACTGGGCTTCACACATAGATTTTATCTAATTATTTTACAATATTTGTGACTTAGAAAACACATGCAACATTAATATTTTATTTAAAAAAAAAACTATTACAAATTATAGAAATTCATTCTATTAATCACCAAAAGTAAATGTTCCAACATAAAGAAAAATTTACAAAAACATTTAATAACTTACAGGAAGTTCAGGCAGATCTTTAGAAGGTTTTTTAATCGGTCGCCCACTTTCACGACGAGTAGATACTTTGGCCACTTTTGGATCTCGAGGAGGAGACATTTCTGGTTCAGGTTTTGTGTTTCCCAATGGTGTAGTTGTATCTGCTTTTCTTTTAACACCCCTTTTGGCCTAAAAATATAAGCCATAAAATTCAAGTAAAAAACTTTTAAAAAAATAAAATTAATGTAATATATGCATATGGAGGATGCAATTTCAAGGAAACAATGATTTTATCATACAAATAAAAAAAAACCTGGTGGCTATGGGGACATTAATCTTTAAACTTCATAATTCCCTCAGTTTATTATTCAAAAAACCTAAATCTTATAAGATTCAACTATAATAAATATAGCTGCCTTCTAAATTTATATACACACACTTAACAGTAACTCAATAACTTCTCCATCAATTTAAAAATTTGTTTACTGACTAGCCTACCCTAATTGAATTCTTTCGACTGGATTATTTAACACACTGCAGATCAGTAAATAGGCAGCCTATTTTAAAACACAGCTCTTACAAATAAATATCTACTTTTTTGCTTTGTCAATTATCAATCTTTCCCAAAACACTAAAATGAAATAAACCTATAAAAAAATTATTTCAGCTTGGGATAAATATAAACCAAAACTGCAGAAAAACTCATATAGACAGAACATAACTTCTTTTCAAAAGGGTAAGAAGTTTAAAAAGGGCCGTAGTGCACAATCCAACATTGCCAATTATCAAGATCTCCTTTCTTAACTATTTCAGACATAAAAGTTCTGAAAATTTAATTTATGCAACACTTGCGCACTAGTTTAAAAAGTATTAAGTCTAAAATCTTTTTTTTTACAATTTTTTTAAAAATAATTTTTAATTTTTTTATAGTATTAAATTCTACTAACAATTTGTAAAAAATAAAGAAAAATGATAAATAGATCAGTATACCTCCACACAATTGATTCCACTATTCAATTGCGGATTTTTATAGACTTATTTTATATTTACGGTCACTTCATTAAACTACAATTTTGATACACAATTTAGCATAATTTGTACTGAGACTATATGATTAATTTATTGGTTTAGAGTGCTTGTTGCCCATGACTCCAATTTCCAAGATATTAGAGAAATCATCATAAGTTGAAATTTCTTTTTCTAGATTAAATAATTTTAATTGCACACACTTAAAAACAGCACTAATAATTATAATTAGGCTAGGACAGATGCCAAGGAATTGCAGCTCTTTGCATAGACAGTGCAACTCATATGTACATAGGATATAATTCCAGAAAGCAGAACATATTTTGGAATACCTAATAAGAAATTTCATGCATTAACAGAAGTTAAAGAATTAGTAACATTTATTAAATTGATGAGTTAATAAACAATGAATTAAAAAGAACCCCTAAAAATTATTAAAAAGAATATGCAAGTTAACTTTCTGAAATGCATAATACTTCAATTTAATTAAATAAGAAAACATGCTGACAGCAGGCAACAGTAATACTTAACTATTGCACCACACTACACAACTCTACAAATATTCACAGGCAGTTCTGATATTCTTTGACAAGAACAATGAAAATATTTTTTAATTATTTACGGTGAAATATTCAAACATGCTAATCAAGTGGTTTTAAAATATTTTACCTCACTTTTAAGTAAAAAAATGTAATAATTTTTACTGATGTATTTATTGTTGTCATAAAAGAACTTCTAAAATAGTAGTAATAAAGAAACCAATTTCATAATATGATCATCCAAAACCAAGTAACTTCTAAGTAAATTTTCTCCTATTATCAATTGTGTTGTTCAATCATGGAAAGAAGAAGGATCTCCAATTGATAAGACTTAATGGAAGGGAAATACTGTTTGCCTTCAGTAAAAGCAGCTTCAATAGGTTAGGCTTTTGGGTGAAATATGTTTTACCGAGTAATAACTAGGCCACTAAAAGATTTAAATACCAGATGAAGAAAGGAAGTCATTAATGAACATGGAAAAAACTGAAAGCTTATATAAGACATAACTGATTAAAAATAATTCAAGAAACTCTTTAGCTAAAGAAAAGTACTAATTAACTCTTGTATAATGTTCATATAAATCTGTATATATAAATTGGTATTGAACGGGTTAAAAATAAAAAACAATGTCACTGATAGATATGTATTACATTTCCAAATATAACATTACTTTTAGATAATACTAAAGCTAAAATGCCATTTCTCCCCCACATATAATAAATTATAGTTTAAAAAAAAAAACTAAAAAGCATGCCTTTATGTTTAATCAAACTAAAAAAAATATATATATATATATTAATATAAGAGTTAAATGATTAATGAGAAAATTGATGTCATCGGGGTAAAAGCGTGGGGTGCTCGATATCAATTAATATAATTTCTTACTAATTCTGTTTCCAAAATGCTGAGTTAGTATCAAATTGTGGTACAAAGCACCCCCTGCTTTTAACCCAATGACATTAATTTTCTCGTTAATCATTTTATTCTTATATTATGAATTATTTTTTACTATTTAGTTCGATTAACCAAAAAAAGCATGTTTTTTAGTTTTTTTAACACTATATATAATTTATTTTTCATTTCAATCCACAATAAAAACATGTTTTTACAGTTTTTTAAGTTATCATTTATTCAATGATGAATTAATCCTAAATGCATCATATTTTTAGAATCTGGAATACCCACTGGCATCCTATCAGTGCGTCGATATTGCCTGGTTTTAAAATGTAGGATCAGCCAACTGAAGGAAATCTGGAAGAGCTAAGTTTGAAATATTTCATGCGGAAGAAGGTGTAAAGGCAATGATATTTTTCACTAAAAAGAGCTCAATTTTCTCTTTGAAACTTGCATCAGTATTAGACACAAAAGTACACTCTTTGTATCGAAGAGTTTATGAGAAATTATTTAATCTGGTGATTTATGAATCAATTTTCAGCTGTTTTGGTAAAATGAGCAATGAATTATGCTTCATTCCAGAGATCCCACAAGAGAGCATAGCAAAACGGACTTTAAGCCTGAGCTTAGCAGTTAGAAGAGTGCTTCTCAAACTTTCCATATTTGCCACCCAATCTTCAGTCTTAATTTTCATCGCCCCCCCCCCAGACAACAATGTATTGAATGCAATAATAATGTACTTCGATGCTAAAGCTACAACGCGATTTTAATATTATAAACTGCACATAATATCAATATTTGTATTATATTTTGTAAGCCCATGGAAGTCATAAGTAATTACTAAACTTGCATTTTATTTAGTATTGAAAAATCAATTACAATAGGCAACATCAAAAATGTTTCGGGCTCAAAAATAGTTTATTATGAAGTATTTTGGTCTGCTAAACACGAAAATCATCATAAAAACTTCAGATTAGCTCTTGTTTTCAAGAATTAGAACTTGCTATTCATAAGTAGCTGTATTTTTACTCATCTTTACTTTCTGTGTATAATCTTTTTGATGTTCATTTGAGCGAGTAGATGGAAGTTCTTGCCTCAGGAAAGATTTTTATTTCAACGAAAGGCGTGTAACCTTTCTTCATGTGTGTTTTCAGTCTAACCTAGAGCATCAATAGAACAAAGAACAGGCAATAGTGCACGATTCAAGTGATATTCACTGTTTTTCATCTTACAACTCAAGGTAAATCAATTCAACTATATTTAGGTCTCAAAGATAAGTGTGGTATAAGGATTTTTAGACAGCTAAAAGGATGAGAACTATCAACAGTTGGTGAAACTACAAAATTTTCATGACCCAGGATGCAATATGTCTCTAAAGATCCATTTTTTACATTCTCATCTTGAAATTTTCCCTAAAAGTTGGGGAACTGTAAGTGATGTGAACATGTGAAAAGTTTCATCAAGATATTACAGCAATGGAACGTATATATCAGGGTCATCGGGATGAATCAATGCTCGCAAACTACTGCTGGACAGGGATACTCGGGCATCGATATACAAGAGGCAATTCAAAAGGAAATGTTCACAGGAATTAAACTACTACTGATTTCTGATTATGAACACGGTTTCCAGAAACATGACTTATTGTACTGTATGTATTAGTAATGTTTTGTTCTTCAAATTTACCAATAAATTGATGGATGGGCTGTGGTATACCTTAAAAACAAGAGCTAATAAATAAATTTCATTTAGATATAAATTTTTTTCAACTCAAAATTAGTAAGAATATGCTATTTAAAACTAGGAAACAGACAAAAAGTTTTTTTTGTTGCCTAGTGTTATTAAATACTTTTTGCCGTACTGAGACATTTATAAGTATCTTATTTCAATGTGAATGTTATTTTATTTTTAATCATGTCAGAATGTATTTTGTTTTGCTTCCTTTTGCTAAATTAATAATTATTTTAAATCTTTTATTGCAGACTTTTTGATATGCTCGTGCACCCCACGCAGGGTTATCTTGCCCCCCCCCCCCCCGAGGAGCAACTCCACAATTTGAGAAACGCTGGGTTAGAACAGAAATATATTTTTTCCCCACATGAATGAGTCTTATTTCCATTTTCAGAAAAACTAGACAATTGTTTATATTATGATACGAAATCGCCGATGCAAACACTTTCACTTTTATAGGGTTGTAACTTAATCTTTTAAATGCCAAATCTGGAAATGGTTGCAATTGGTCGGCAAATCTTGAAATGATATATGGAATAAGTCCCCAAATCTGAAAATCGTTATTGCTGATGTCCTAATCAGGACAATGGAACAAAATTATGAAATTATTGTAGTGTCATTGGTCCTAGACAAGTGTGCAAAATTTCAAATTAATCTGACCTTTTAAAGCAGGTGAAAATAGAGTTCAAAGATTTCATTACATACAAGTGAAACTTATAAAAGCTTTTTAAAAAAGGCCCCAGTTATAATTTTATATTTGACTAACTATCTATATAAAGGAGAAAAGCTACTCACGTCTCGAGACCTATGGAACTTCTAGACCTACAAATGGAAATTTGCCAAGTATGTTTTTGTTAAGTTGAGATCGGCTAAGAATGGGTTTTGCTGGGAGGGGGGCATACAGGACGTGAAAAATAAATATACCTCCATTTAAGAGATTCCTGTCTCCTTTTTATATCAAGAAATGAGGAATATAAGAATGTTTTTAATACTAACAAAAACTATCAATGTTACATGTAAGCCCTGGATATCATTAACCTAAAAACAATATGTAGTTATACAACATCACAAAATGGGTTACTGCTATAATAAATAGTAAAAAATCATAATTTAAAATTCTTACTTTTGCAGGTCCTTTTTGATTTGGAGCCCCAGTTGGGGGAGACACATTTGGCAACTGGGCAGGCTGACTATTATTTGAATGTACAGAGTTCATTTTGGTACTAAGAGGAACTTTATCTACATTATTAGTGGTCTTTTTAGGGGATGTAGATGGTCCTCCAGTGTAACTGTTTGATCTGAGGTTTTGACTAATACCAGTTGAACTGACAACTGAGGCAGATACTGTTGTAGTGGAATTGGTACTTCCAGGAACAGATGTTGGAGACATTGCACTGCTGGATGTAGATATGGGAGATTTCTGAGATGACTGGACGGCCGAAGCTGAGTTCACAGTAGATTCTTTCCCAGAAGATGAATCTACTGAGTTAACTAAGAAGAAAATTAGCCATTAAAAATTGCAGTTTTACAATTATTTAAACTTATAATCATTATTTTTTAACAAACCACACCAGTATTGGAGTAAACATTTGTAACAGAAATTTTTCTAAAAAAATTGCTCTTTACAATTAATACTTTGCTTGTTAAATATATATTTTTAGAATTCAAATTATGAAAGTAGATCTTAATCATCCGATAATTCTTTATACATATTTACAGATTAACTGAAACAAATTAAAATTAACCTTCTTATTAACTTTGTAAACTTCACTTAAACTATGATACAAGAAAATAAAATTTCAAAAAATAAATATTTTAAAGAAAAATACTATAAATAAATTAAAATCTCCATTATTACCATTTTAAAATGCCCAAAGCAATCAATTATCTTCATTTAAATGCTTTTAACATAGTGAGAAAAAATTATGCATTTGCAGTCTTACAGATTTTAAGCACTTAAAATGTATAAGTACATAATATTTTGAGAACATACCACGACTACTTTTGCCTTTTTTACCCTTTCCTTTTGTGCCAGGGGCCTTAGGAGCTGGGATAGGCAATTCTATCTCCTATAAAAATAATATGCATCTTACTAATAAACTCCAAAAATATTAAGTATTATCCACAATACTTTTAAAGTTTTCTATTTTGTAATTATATTTTTAAGCAGTTCATGTAATTCTTGTGATGAAATATATATACTAACAAAATAGTACAGCATCCTAAAAAAAATTTATTGTACAAACTACTACTATCTTGTTATATGTATATTGGCAATTACAGTAGCAGCAAATAAACGTTAGTGATCACAAGTATGTTGCAATTAAATATTTTAAATAAAAACAAACATTTTCATTACTAGAACAAATAATTTATTTGAACAATTTGGCAAATTGTTAAAGAATTTAATATTTTTCAAAGGAAAATAAATTAGGATATATTAGAACAATTTTAATTAGATACACAAATAAAAACAAACCTACTATATTTAATTATTTTTCTTTTTAATAAAGGACTATTCTCGCCATTGTTAAAAACAGACCCATTTAGCTGAATAATCATTTTAATTCCAAAAAGCATATTCAATAAATATTTCAAAAGTCTTAAGGATGCATAGTATGATATATAAATATTTATTGTCAGATTTACACAAACATTATTATGGGGATATTTTTTACATCTTCAAATTTGCTTGAAGTCTGAATCTTGCTCTGCAAGATTAAAATTCTTTACATTATTGAAACTAATGTTTAAATAAGAAACACATGAAAAATCTTTATCGCAATATATCTTTGTTACAGCATTTGCTATACAATCCCCTCCCCTCCAATCTGTTAGAAAACATTGCATTTAAAAATGATCCAATTCCTTTACAAACAATCATTTGGATCTTATTAGAAGGAATAAAAAAACCTAAAATATATTTAAAGCCTGAAAGCACATTTAACTTAAAATGTCAAATACTTTTGTAATAAATTACGACAGATATATTTTGAATACCATCTTCAAAATTTAAATGATTTGAATATTTTTTTCTTATTAAAATATGTTTCTAAAATGTTTCTTGGATATGCTTTAAGTTCTATGATAGAAGATAAAAGATATAATTGTTTCAAAACGGATTGAATTATTATATCCTGTCCTTTTGATTTACTACTAAGTATAAACCATGTATTTTTTTTCTCCCCAAGTAAATTTCAGAATTATTTTAATACACAAGACCTAAAAATCGTGTGATATATAAGATATAACAATTATACAAATTTCTTGAAAGTGAATGATTTTTACACTATTTATAACAAGTATGACAAATCTGTATATTACTAATAAATTCATATTGATTAATATTATATAATGGAATCCATAAACATCCAAATAACTTAAATGCACAAAATATTAATACTAGTATAGTTTTATCATGGAGAGTTAAGTTATCTTGCATTATGAATTCTTCTAAAGTTTTCCTCAAACATATATATCTCCCTACTATTATATAAAACCACCTTCTGAGAATTTTCAGGCATTTTAATGAAAATAAATGATCTTCATAAATATATAGAATTAAATTTATTAAACTTACATTATATAACCAAATATTTTTCAATTGAATTTCAATATCAGAAGCCATCATTCAAAAAAATTCATCTGTTTTTCTTATTAAAAATACAAATGCCATAGGCAATGTATGTTACATTAACACACATATATAATTTTCTCAAATACAAGCATACAGAAACATAACTTTAAATAACTGCAAATATATAACATATGAATAAGAACTGAATCTTTAAAATTATTTATACCTCTCTAGGCATTCCAGCTATTTTTGTCAGAAAAAGTTTTTCTAAGGTCTGAGCCATCAAAACAACATCCTAAATTTAAAAGAAAAAATTTTCTTTAAACATATGACTGACAAGTTTTTTAAAAAAAAACTACACATTAATAAAACTATAGATGTAGTCCATAATATATACAACTTGCCTTGATATTTTTTACATTTAATCAAAAAATTTTCTTTACAGATTTAGGATTTTAACATTACCATATTAAGAATTATTATAGTTCAAAAATTTAATATACTACATTGAAGATAAAAAAAAAGCAAGTTATAGCTGAAAAAGTTCAAAGCTGTAAGAAATAACAATAAAAATAGAAAGAATATTTTTAAATGCCTACAATTATGAATTATATTTTGGAGTAACTAATCTGATATAAAAGCAAACTCTTATCCTTTTAGGTTTATTAAAGAGCAACATTAACAAAATTGAAATCTTATAAATGTTACATTTTTAACCAGGCTCGAAGACAATAGAAATCCCTACATGTCAATTCGAGAAAAATATTTAATTGTTTTCAAAACAAGGGGGGAAATACATTTAAATACTGCCTCTATAACAAGATATGATTGCAATAAGATCAGAGAACAAACTAAATATTTGAATACTTATAAAAATTAATGAATACTCACTGAAAAAGGAGCAATTTAAAAACCTGAAAATGATACATAAAACAGAATTACCTCTCCAGGCTTATTGTAAATGTAACAATTCATGAACATTGTATTACAGTCTTGGATGCATTCACTTGAAGAATAATAATAGTAATTTTCAAGGCGTTTTTTGATGGTACCCAAATCCATTGGAACCTTAATAATTTTGTGATAGTCCTAAGAGAAAAATGAGAAACAAAAATTTACCAAGAACAAATTTAAAGACCACGTTCTCAATTTATATCACAAATTGCATCAAACTGGAAAGATACATAGCCATGAAAAAATGACGATATATTTGATTGATTGACTTTGGGGTTTATTGGTGCAAGAGCCGATTTCGGCTATACTGCGCCAAACATTTGTTTTAATATCTGCGGTCTAGACGGGAAGAGAAAGAAAGAATGAATTGAATGACAAGAAAGAGTCGAAAATAGAGAAGGATCACTAGGGTACCCTAGGTTTGTGAAGCCTGTGTTTACCAAAGACAGTAAACCCCGTGGGAAAAGATCACTAGGGCACCTCGGGATTGCTACACACGTACTCACCTAAAGAAGGTGAGCCCCCTTGAGGGGGGGGGCACAATATATTTGACTAAGGAGTCTAGTAATGTATACTTTTTTTTTATTTTTACAAAAGATATTATAGTCTGTTTCATTAACAATATAACTTATCAAGCTATTTAAATTTAACTTGCATGTAATAATTTAAGATTTGATCTATCAATAATTCTATATTTTTCTTTAAGGTTATCTCTAATCTGTTTTCTACTACATTAAAAGAATTTCGAAAAAAAAAGTTGAAATTGACACAGTGTCTTAAAACTATACACAACTGCAAAATAAGTAACGTAAAATTCAACTGAAGTATGGAAAAAAAAGGGAGAGTGACAATATAGCCATTTTATTTAAATTTACCACTTGTGTTGTGGTACTCAAATTGTGTTAAGGTTACAAATCAATCGTCTAATGTGATTATGAAACCAAATTAATATTGTAATCCATATTTAAACAATATTTATAACTAGTTTATTTGAAGCACCTTAACTTCAGCCACTTCATCACAAATGTGAAAGTACTAGAAGTAAACTCTCATTAATCTCAACCTGTTAGACTTGACATGGCTAAATTTAGATAGCCATTAAATAAATTAATAAAATCTTATAAAATGACAATTTCACATTATAAAATTTTTTTTAAACTAAAATGCATGCCAGTAACGTAATGATTTGAATTATTTCATGGATAGTTACTTATAATTTTAGTCTTATTTTAAAATACATGTTTTTATTGTATGAATATTTAGCTATGTACTTTGACTTTGTTTAATCTGGATGTATGAGTGAGTGTGTCTAAAATTGAAGTCATTCTAGATATCTATATCATAATTGTTTCATTTACCTTTTAAATTGAAATACTCGTTTCCAAATATACAATGCTTATGCTAATGTGTGAAATTAAAAATCATATTCATCAGAAAAAATTATTTGAATTAAATATTGAAAAGTTAAATTTTAGTGAAATATTTTACAAGAAAAAAACTATAAAAGGAACTACATTTTATTAATAAATATTGATTTAACATATTTAATAACATTTTACCAACAGTCAATCACTTTCAGGTGTATCAGTTTGAGAAAGACATTTTTTTTTTACATTTTGATCAAATGTAGGTCACCCAAGTTGCCAATTTTTATTTTATCATTGTCAATAACTCCATATAAGGGGAATATGATTGCTTTTGTAATGAATGTATTTGAACATTTAGCAAACAATTTAAATAATGACAACTGAAAATGCTTTATTTACAGTATTAGTAGCATAATAACCCAAGATAAGGTTGATAATTCAATTGATACATAGCAAATATTACAAATTTGTGAATACAATTTTATTACAACACCCTTCTTAATATTAAGATATTTATTAAACCTTTTTTTTAAACACCAATACTGTCATATTTTATTGTTTTCTTATTACTAACTTAGTTTCATGGTTTTTAAAGCAATCTGAATCAATACAATATCAATGTTGCCAACGAATGGTTTATAATGGTTAATATGGCCTAGCTAATGGTTTATAATAAAAGTATTATTAATCCATGTATTCAAGTTTTTATAGTATCTAACACAAATTTTACATATCTTAAGGGTGTTTGAATTCTGGTAAATTTTACCTTTCTAATTGAATAGTTTCTAATCAATTAGTTTTCTAAACATAAGAATTAAGAGCAATTTTGAATAAAATTGAATATTCTGATCATCCCTTTCCCATCAAAAACACCCCTCCATTATAAACTCAAATTACCAGAAGGAACTGAGAACACAGAAGGAAAAAAACTTATCAATTTCTGTTTTGCTCAAATTCGAAAGAAAATAATCATTAATTATTTCTATGTTAAAAACTAATATTTGAAAATTAAAGAAATACAATATTCCTTACAAATCACATTATATAAAATAACCGATTTTTTAAATCTCGTATGAAAGGGAGGAAATAGTTTATTATTATAGTTTACACAAAACATACTAAAATTTAAAATGTACCTCAACAAATTATTTCTATATTAATTATTCACTCTTCATACTTATTAAATTAACACTTACTGGTATGTTCAACTTCACTGCATCTACAGGTTGATAAAATGGCCATGCAAACTGATGTTTCCATACAGCTTTCATGACATTCTTTAATAAGAAATGCAATTGATTTGTGTTTCTGTGAGGTTTATCTGGCGGTGGGATGTATGGAGGTTGAACAATGCCATTAACAGGCTCAACTGCAGGTTCCACGTACTTAGGCATTATGTCACTGCTGTTGTTGGTCTAAAAAAAAAAAATCATTCTCTAATCCTATATTTCAAAGAAAAAATAGAAATCAAAATTTTTTTTCAAAAACAATGTATAATTAATGACATCAAAGCTAATTTTATTACCAAATAGGTATTCTTCAATTAAAAAGCCTTATCAATAACTTGCTCAAGCCAAGCAGATCAAAAATGATAAATTTAGCTTTTTTTATAGAATGGGGAAGATTGAGTATCAAACACACAAATTTCCTCATCTTTCAATTCAATGTCTACAAATAAACGTATAAATATTTTTAAATTAAATTTATAAATACTAGTTAGAATAATCCCATAAGACATTTTCTAATAAAGGTCAACCATGGAATAAAAAAGTATCTTTATTTTAGTTTTTATGCATAACACAAGGAAGAGTAATAAACATGACATTTAAAACAATTACCTAACATAAAGGAAATTCTAAAAAGCATTCAATACAACAGAACACTTTGTACAACATAGCAACAGCAAATTGAACTCAAATTAAAAGTTGGGGCAGAATTCAACCTACTTTACATTTTATGGCAAAATTTCTGTCTATCTCCATAACTTCATTGCACCTATTCATTTTTACATTGAGATGAAATTAACTATAAATTATAATTATTAAAAAGAGTAAATAATAAGACAGCATGCAAAGATATATGCAAAACAAAAAAGATAAAGAAAAAAGTAAGCATTTACATACTTCTACAAGCATGCAACAATGCAATACACGTTTTCAGTATGTCAACTGAGGGAAATCAAAATATATATGTAGCATATCAAATAAGTAAATTTTATAAATATAGCATGCTAATTCTTACGTTTTTGCTTTCATTTTCATCTTGAATGGCACCCATTCTTCATTACGCATTAGGACACAAATAATCCACACCTGATGTTCAATGTAATCTGCAAATTAAACAAGCATTCTAGATATCTAAAAAACAAAACATTTAAACAATTTTTTTTATATTGGACAGTTACAAACATCGTATTTAACAGTCTTAAAATAGCATTAACTAAAAATAATTATGAATACGTAAACTTATATATACCTTAAAACCTAACGTGCACCTATGCTTTCAAGCTGCAATTTTTATTTTTTAGGCATATTCGTGGTATAATACGCACCCTGTTTTTTGCGAAGACACCTGAAATGTGTGTGTGCAATTACCTTAAGTTTTTAAGTCATTTATTAGAGGTATTATCCCAAGCTTTAGCAAAAAATAATATACTTCTGGAACAACTCTCTAAGAAATCAAAAAGAATATGCTTTACTCCTTAT
Source organism: Trichonephila clavata (assembly GCA_019973975.1). Classification (NCBI taxonomy): domain Eukaryota; kingdom Metazoa; phylum Arthropoda; class Arachnida; order Araneae; family Nephilidae; genus Trichonephila; species Trichonephila clavata. The sequence goes on from BMAO01000027.1 coordinate 206,245, forward strand.
GAAGGTTTTCATAAGGAATTAAACAGTATTTTGATGTATGTAGAAGTATATCCCCCCCCCCATGCTCATCTTTTAAAAAAATTTTAAAGCTCTCATTTTTATATCTGGTGTATAACATGCACCTGTAGACTTTCATCTTATTTACTGTACTAAAAGTGTACATGATTTTACGGTAGTTTCCTTCTCATAAATTTAAATTTTAGAACAAGGATACTTAATTGATGTGGTAAAGAAGAAACTAAACAGATAAATAAATCACATTCTTAACTCCAATATTATACTAAACTGTATTATATATTTCAAAGATCATAAATACTAGAGTGGGTGAGTGATTTTGGGGTTTATTGGCGCAAGAGCCGATTTCGGCTATACTGCGCCAAACATTTGTTTTAATATTTGTGGTCTAGACGGGAAGAGAAAGAAAGAATGAATTGAATGACAAGAAAGAGGGTTGAAAATAGAGAAGGATCACTAGGGTACCCCGGGTTCGTGAAGCCCATGTTTACCAAAGACAGTAAACCCCGTGGGAAAAGGAAAAGATCACTAAGGCACCTCGGGATTGTGACACCCGTACTCACCTAAAGAAGGTGAGCTCCCTTGAGGGGCATAAACACTAGAACCAGCCAGATTTTGGACATACTCAAACCAGCATTAGGTATCAATTTGACCCTTACAAGAAATGGCTTAACAAAGTAAGTGTTTAATAACTTTATTCTATTTTTATGATTAGAAGCTATAATTAATATCAATACTATTAAATAAAAATTTTAATTATATCTCATCCAATACATTTTATATAAAAAATTCAAATAGTGGTTGAATTGTCGAATCGGCCACTTATCCCCCCCGCCAAGTGTTTTCTTGCCAAATCGATAAAAGCGCCAAACCTGGTGACCATTTTGATTTTTGTATCAGTGAGGGAGAAGTCGGATCGATCGTGTTGTAGTAGGGTTGCTACTCTAAAACACAACATGCAAAAACGCGCCAAATTTGTGTTTTTTCATAATTTGGCGGACCAGTGGCCGATTCGACAATTTCACCCAAATAGTAAGACTAGAAAATTGATATCAAATGACTTCCTTTGCAAGCATAAAGAGGAATAATACAAATATACTTTTATTTACAAAAGATTACACAGAATAATTGGGTGGGGGGGGGGATGCTCTTGTATTAAGAGATGCACATTGATCAAACAGCCCCATTAATAAATATGTATAAATTACTTCATCCTTTAACAAATTTTTTGATAGTTTGTTCAAGGCACTTTCATATAATAATAGAACTGTCATTTTAACATTTAATTTGAATAAACAAATGGAAAAAACATCTTCAAATTAAAGAATAATTTAAAATTGTTAAATAGCATCTCAAACCTTTAATTTATTCAATATGGATAGAAGACTAAAAGAGTCTATTCCTTATAATCACCATTGAAAACAAAGTAAAATTAATCATTTTAAAGAAACAGCTGCATTTCTTCATTACATGAAAATAAGAGGATTTCACAACTTTAGTTTTAATATGATATTCTGCTTAAAAAATCCCAAGTTTAATACATTATAAAATGTAAATGAGATTTTAACTCCTTTTTTCACCCAGTGCGATGAATAACGTACAGTGAACCACAAAAGTGTTCGTACATCTACAATCTTATATGAAATTTCATGTTTGACTAATTAAAATCAATGCATCAGAAATGTAATTTTTTTTTATGAAATCTTCAATTTGATCTTAATGGAATAATGTTATCAATTTTTAAAACATAATATAACTATTATTTTGAAACATTAAGCCACACAAGTCTTTGTACACTTCAAACAAATCTCAGCATATCTTTGAATATTGTGCTCTCTCTCTCTTGTTTCTTAATTTTTTACTTGGTAGGATATCTTTTATTGCTCACAACAACTTTGAGACATCTTAGTATAGATTTAACCCTTTAAGCGGTCAATTATTTTACCAGAAATGCTTCCAAAAAAGGCATTTTTTTACTGCATATAATTAAGTACCATACTTAATAAAATAAGAATATTAAGAATTTTTTAAATTTTTTTCACTTCTAATGCTTTTACACATTTTTTATTCGTGATTTTGTGGGTCAAATGCTGCATTATCAGAAAAATGCAAGTAGCGTTGCAAAAGGCAGAATCGGCAATGAGACATTATTTTAGAGAAAAAAGGTGTACTAGTTGAATATCTTTTGCTCCAATAATGATCAATTCCAGGTTTCTTTACAATTCCTTGAAGTATATTGAGAGCAAAAAATACATGCAACTTTTCCACAGTAGTTTCTACCCAAAATTTACTCTTTGAGAAATGTCTTACAACACTGGATTGGATGCACTGTTTAGCATATTTATTTGTCTCTTCCACAATTTTACTCATGAGTGAAAAATCAATGAATGTTTCATAAAATTGTAGAACATCAGAAGTGTCGTCAAATTGTACGTGCAGAGGGAATACCAGAACATTTAAATCAAGGACACGGAACAGGTGGATTTTTCACATCAACCTCGGTAAAAATTCTTGCAGAACTCAAATCTTCATCAGAGCTGAGCTCACTGCACGAGTCATCTGAGGAATAATCCAAATAATTAGAAGAAATATCTGTATCTGTATCAGAATGTAGTTTATCATCTAACAAGAAAGTATTTTTGTCATCTATTCCATCTATAATTTCCATAAGATTCACAAGCACGGCATACAGTAGAACAAAAATTTCAAAGAAAAGTTCCCGCTTTAACGCTACATAGAAATACCCGGATGAAAAGCATTTCATTTACATGGACAAGCCACGCCATCTGTTGAAAAATAATACTAAATAGTCTCTTTCAATAATGAAAAATGCGGGCAAACCAGAAAAGGAGAGGAGAAAATGTTGATGTTCGTAAGGGCAAACCAGATGTGGCCAATTTCGGGTAGAACGTACACTGTACGGGCAAACTGCTTAAAGGGTTAATAAGTTTTTTGTAATTTCTGCATCGATATTCCTCCAATCTTCTGTAATCATTGTTTTCACTTCACACTTTGTATTTATATGTTATACTAATCTTAAATCAGGTGATCCAGGAGGTTTTTTCAAAATTTGGGGGCCATTATAGGGACACCAGCGGTGTACATTGACAGCAGTGCGCTTGACATCATTACCACATTAAAAAATAAGATCGTCTCCAATATCAAATTTTGGGCAGATAATTTAAAATTGCTCCTTACAATATTTACATAGAGCTCATGATTTATAATTTTATCAAAAATTACCTAATCCCGAAGCTGATTTACACTCCCACACCAGAATACCTCCATCTCCATGCTGAAGCATGAGGATGGAAGCATTATTGTTCCACATAAATTCATTAGATTAAGTTTTGCATTTTTCCATTTACAAACTATTATACACCCATAGGAGTAGAAAATATTGAATTTTCTCTCATCTTAACCAATTTTCAGCCAATGTTCCAATTTTTTTAATCCAGTTGGAGCAGTGAAGCAAAGAGGTAGAGGTGTTCTTATGTAGGGGTGTAAATCAGCTTCAGGATTAATTAATTTGGTACTTTTTGATGATATTGTGAATCACGAGTTCTATGTAAGGTTGAATTATCGAATCAGCCACTTATCCCGCCAAATTGATAAAGGCGCCAAATCAGGCAACCCACTTGATTATTGTATCAGTGAGGGAGAAGTCTGTGTTGTAGTAGGGCTGCTACTCAAAAACACAACACGCAAAAAGCGCCAAATTATTGGCGGACTAGTGGCCGATTCGACAATTTCACCCTATGTAAATATTTTAAAGAGAAATTTAAAATTATCTGCCCAAAATTTGGGAATTGGAAAAGACTTCCTTTTTTAACAAGGTAAGGACATCAAGCGCACTGCTCTCAATGTATACTGCTGGTATCCTATAAATGTCCCAAAATTCTGAAAACACATCTTAAATCACCCGATTTAAGATTAGTAGAACATATTTGGTAATAATTTGATTTTAAAAAAGAAAACATGATACAAAAACAAAATATGAAGTAAAAACAATGATTACAGAAGAATAGAGGAATATCGATGCTGAAATTGCAAAAAACTGATTAAATCTCACCAACATGTTGTTGAGAACAATAAAAGTTAATCTATTAAGTAAAGAATTAAAAAACATACAATATTTAAAGCTATGTTGAGATTTTTTTTAAGTATACAAACTTTTGTGGCGTAACTTTTTTGATTTTTAATTTTTCAAAATTATAATTATACTATGTTTTAAAAATTGATTATGTTATTCAATTAAGAACAAGTTGAAGATATCATTAAAAAATTACAATTCGATATATTAATTCTTATTAGTCAAAAACATGAAATTTTATATGAAATAGCAGGTGTACGAACACTTTTGTGGTCCACAGCATATATTTCTTTTTTCCAATAATTTCTTAATGAGTATTGCAATAATTCATGAAAGCATAATATAAAGTTAAGCAATTTTTGTTTTCCATCATCTTACTAGCATTAATATCTACACAAGATACTGCAAAAATTTTATATGGCAATATCAACATGGCTAATTATTGACTAGAAACTAATCAACTGCACCTCTCCAGTTTCTGGGAAAAAATAATAACTTGGTTAAAAAAATCATGTCACAGATTATACAAACCATACATTCTGAATTTTCTGAATTAAAAAACATTTTACAAATAAATTTAAAATATGATTATAATTATTCCTTACAGAACATAAACAGAACAACTTGAGTTGAAACACATGGATATATCACAAGCATAAAAAGGAATAACACACAAAACAATATTTTTAAAAAACGTGCATCCAGAGCATACTATACCAGAAAGTTACATTGGAGGTATTTGAACTTAATATATACTAAATTAACTTTATAAACATATTCAAATAATATTTACAGCCAAATATATTTAAAACAAAAAAAATCTAACTTTCTTTCCATAAATTGGTAATCTAAAGAAGTAATGCACAATTAGCAAAAGCGAGAACAGAGGGGATATGCAAGATACAATGCTACACTGATTTCGGATAACCACTATTCTTACCTTTATTATCAGATTCTCGAAACAATCAGAAATGGATTTATATGCACACAAAAATAACTTCAATTCACATGAAGATTCATAAACCAAATTTCATGAAAACAACAATTACGAAACGACTCCTCTAAACCGGTGAAATATCATGCCAAATGCACTGTTTTCTAACGGATTTTTCACAGCGCCATCTCAGTCGACTCTCTATAATGCAGCAAGAGCTAGCGCCATTTTTCTATCTCTCGTTCACACTCTTAGACAGTGTCTTAATTTCATAAAAATACACCGCTGGAATTGTACTTAAGAATACTATACTGTATTGAGCACGTATAAGGTATAATTTCCAGCAAACCGTGAGGTGCAATAATTCTAAATATCACAACAGTTTAAATTAGTGTTGAAATGGGTGGTTTCAAAATTTAAGAAATCAGTTCCACATATTGCATTATTACCGACACAAATTCTTGATTTAGAACAAGTAATATTGAAAACTGTAACATGTTTAAATATTTAGATCTGAATTTCACTTTTAAAATGTGATGGAATAAAGTATGAAATAATCTGAATGACACCAACCTAACCGCTATTGATAGATCTATATTTATACATTATAACTATTATTCGGATTGAAAATATCAAATTATACCTTGAGATTTACATCCGTTTTTTTCACATACATTCCGAGAACTTTGGATGACACTTCATTGTCATATACAGAAAGGATTGTAATAAGAGGTCTACTAAGCAGTCGCGTAGTTCGCAATGGCTACCTTCATGTACGAGATCTCAGCTTTATAGGAGACCGAGGCGAAACGTTATTTCATTGGCTAATGGAAGTCATGTGACCACACCCTAGCCTAAAATTTGATGATTTTTCTTTCAGTAATGACTTTATTTCAAATGTATTTTGGATGCATTTTATTCCCCATGTACACTAAGCGAAATCTTGTGTATTCATAAAGCTCTACTATCGTTATTAAACGTAAGATGTAACAATCACCATTCACATAAAATGATGTCCGCAACCAACTGGCAAAATGAATGCCTGCTGACTTTCAGCACACAAACAGATTGGACCAATCAGAAAGAAGCACCTGAAAACGATTACAATTACGATGAAAATAATACACCCATATGCAGTTGAAGACAAAGGAGTGCAAATTAGTGTTCAGATTCAACCAGATATATAATTTTTTCTTTTCATTTAATGAAATACTTGTTCAAATGACATTTGTAACAAATACAATAAAAATGTTTCCTTAAGATGGGGAAATAGGACTTCGATCAATGGGGAAATTACTGAATTACATTGAGATAACGGACCGATATATTTAAATACCCTAATTCGAAATATTCTTAATTTGATATAATATCTAAAATAGTTGATTATGCGATTCTTTTCGAATTCTGCAGTTATATGGGCTGAAGAATTTTTAAAATCGTCAAAGACAACCGGGAGTCATCTGTTGGAGCTTCATACTTCCGGCCACTGTTGGACAGAGTTTGGGGTGGTCATCCAGGAGCCCTTGGTCTGGAAGGGTGCTAAAGGGCCCGGATAAGCTGAACTTAAACAGGTTTTCTGATAATAAGTTTCAATCCACCAGTGCGAAGGGGGCACGTGGATCTTCTACACCCAGGGCCCGAAATGAGCTTAAGTCGGCACTGCTTCAAGCTACGTCACATGTAATCAGTGGCGGCGTTAGGCGTCAGCGACGTCGGCAACCACCGACGGCCTCGCAAAGTTTTCAATTATTTAAAATTTAGTTATTCAGTTCGTCTATTTTAATTTCTATTTGTGTAACTTTTGTCATCATTTGATTAGCAATAAATCTCGTTTACTCATACATTAGTTTAACTATAATTCGGCTTTATGTAATTTAACGCTTTCTTGACTGGGAAAAAAGGAGGCCTCGCGAACCCTAATTTCGCCGACGTCCACGCGTGGTCTAGCGCCGCCACTGCATGTAATAATGTAAATGAGAGATGAAAAAAATATCGTGGTTATTATTCTTCGTTACGAGAAAAAAAAACATGAACACAATTATATTTTTTAAAGTGATTGCATTAAAAAATATGTTCTTAGTATTAGTTTCATGCTAATTTTGCATTGAAAATTGTGAAAAAGTCTTAGAGGAATATTTTTAGTGTTGCTAAATATTTTATAGGGATGTCTTCAGAAACAAGGGCTTTTTCAAGCTTCAGAATACGCCAAAAACGCCAAGCAGCGCGAGTATCATTCAAATGTGGTTGCCCGTCTGTTGGATCTTCTTACGTCTGACTGCGTCACTAAGTTAGAGTAAAAGAGTTAGAAATTGTGGGCTTCCACCACAAAAAAAGAGTTCAAAATACAATTACAACTTTTAAATAGAATACATTAAAAAAATGAATTTTTAATATTTGTATTTCAGGGTAGAAATTTTCAACTAGTTTTTGAACAATATTTTGATTTTATTTGAAAAGATTAAGATATAAGAAATTTGTTTTTATATTAAGCGCTCAAAAACAGTTCCATTACACATATAATTCTTTTTTTTTTTAAAATAAAATTTCTAATTTTCTTTTGAAACAATTGGTATTTTTTTAAAAGTAAGGAGATCTCGTTATATTTAAACATGAAATAAATATTATTGAAATTTATTAAAATAGTATTAAATATATAAATAAACTTAATTTTTAAAATTTTTTCTCTCTTATCTTTATTTATTATTACATACTATGTTTTTTCTTTCTATAAATCTATTTATATATATATATATATTTTAATTTTTACATTTTATTTTTTTCAATAAAACTATTTTCTACTTATACTGTGATTTTCATATACTGTTATTTTGAAAATTTTAACGATTAAACTTTTTATAAATGCTATATACATATATATTTTTATGTTAGTATTTCTAATATCTTCAAAAACTATTTTTGATTACTCATTATTTTAATGTTAAAAATTAATATTTGATTTACACAGGTATGCTAATAAAATTTTTAAAAAATGAAAAGCTTATTTTGACTGCAAAATTTATTTCAATAAAAAATAATTTACAAATTTTTCTTCTTTTTTTTTTAATTTTGAAACTTTTTAGATAAAATATTAATAAAACTTTTCAACTTCTCACAATTGTTATTTTTTCTATAATTCCCTTGAATCGAATTATGTATGCACTGCCAGTTTTTATGAGCAGCTTGACCACTAGACCGTGGTAGCTTAATGGTCAAGGTCACCCGCTCGTAGGTGGCGTATCATGAGTTTGAGCCTGGTACCGCTGAAGACCCGCCGTGCAAAGGCGGCCGATGCACGTTAAATATGTCGAGGGGTCCAATTCCTCTCGTTGGTGTGGTGTGGAAGTTAGGAGAGCTGAGGTGTCTTCCTCAAAACGTGACCATAGTTCAAAATAATGAGGACCTTCACCAATAGCGTTCGTGCAGCTTTATAGTGCGATGTAAATATATATATCTCTCTCTTACTTTCTTGAATAATGTTATTAACAATTTTTACATTTGTTTTAATTTAAAATTTGTTGTTTGATATTTAATTATTGGAAATGCTATTTCTACACATTTTTAAGAGGAAGAGGATGACGGAAGATGGGTACATCCTTCCCTAACTGCCACACCACATTCACAATAAAGAAATAAGAGTCAAAATTAAATGCTATCATTCTTTGAATTCGTTTTTTCAAAATGTATTTACACAAATACAAAAGTAGCTTTAATGTTATTCTTAAAAATGCAGCTATCTTTCCAATATAAAATTTGGGAATATTTCTAAAAAATTCTATATTCATTTTTTTTCTTCAGAAACTGCCGCAAAAAAATATACGTTCGTGTTCTATATGTTTTCTCAAATTTTATTTTTAAAATTAATGGGTCTTTGTAGTTTTTATTATTTAAATACATTTAAAAAAATTTATTTCATTTTTTAGTTAATAAACTATGTATAGTTTGAAAATAATTCATTTTTTATGAGTATTGCTGGCTGCGAAAGCTGTATAAAAATTTTAATTGCAATATCTATCCAGTAATTGTCAATTTAATTGATATTGTCAAATTTACTTCATTATTGCATTTTTTATGTAGGAATAATTGTACTTCAGAATGAGGAAAACTTGCCGTCAGAGTTTACTACAAGAAAGAAAGAAAGAAAATTTTTACTACCACTTTGGAACACTTATTATCAACAAGAAAATTAAATGCAAATGTTATTGAATTTCATTACTTCAACATTTTCAAATGAAGATTATAATAAAAAGGAAATATATTAATTAATGAAGATAGATATCTTGACTTTATAATTTCAGACAAAACTTTAATTTCAATCCAGATAGTAAAGAATATTTTAATTAAAGTGCAATTCAATGGTTTTTTTTTTTTTTTTTATATATCAAACACAAATCCATTCATTTTGTTAAATAGATTTATAGTGTAAGTAAAGCAATTTTTTTGTGTGTCTGAATCCAACTTATTGGGATTCCCCATTAACTTCAAATATAAGAGAATGTATTCACTATACAATTAATTCTTAGCAGTGGCGTACACACACACACACAAGGGGAGGGTTTGAGAGTTCAATACCCCTCCTTAGACCAACAAGTTTTTAATTTTCGCCATCTAGCTTATGCCTTCGCGCTTAGGTCTACGTGTTTTTTTACCCCTCTCCCCCCCAAAAAAAGAGGTATGTGCATGCCACTAATTCTTAGACTGAATTATAAAACGAGTTTAAAAGTATTATATATTTTCTTTTCAACATCGTATAAATATTCAGAAAGAATTCAATTACTCCTTTCGACAGAAAAAAAATTAGATTTTCACGTAAAAGAAATCAAATTTATACTTTAATTTTATTTTTTTAAATGTATCGTTTATGTATTCCCTTTCCCATAAATTTCAAAAATTTTGCTAAAAAGTGAAAAGATATGTACACAATGGCGCGCACAAGGGGGGGGGGGTGACCCCCTCCAAAGCGCTTGAGTTTTTTTCAGTTGATGATAATACTATATGTATATAATGCAAAATTTAATTAAGTACTTGTAATTACAATTTATTTTATTAATTAATGCTAGCTATTAATTCAGTAATTTATTTTTTTACTATTTTTTGTTAACAAAATCAGAAGAATTAATTGGTTTTGTCTTGAGGTATGATACAAGTTGGGGAACTTTCTACAATGGACCCTTCCCCCTTGAAAAATGTTATATGCTCTACTGTATGTAGACATTAGATTTTGCTACAAATAAGTTTTTTTTTAAATTTACGATGTTTTTGATCTAAATAAAATATAAATTTAATTAGAAATTTTTGTTTATTTGAAAATAACTTTATTGAGGAGTGCATCAAAAAATGGGTAGAAAATATTATTGCTGTTATTAAAAAAATGCAACAGCAATATTCATTTGTTTAAGTGGGGTCAAAAGGAAAAGTTAATGATTTTCACACAGAAGAAAAATTTAATTGTTTGAGCTCTTTCTTAATTTTAATTATTTTGCTTGAATTCAAAGTGAAAATCCTTAGTGATTTAATCTCTTATATTATGCTTTAAGTTTATTCAATATTCTGGTATTTGAATTTTGATAGTTATTACAAAAGAAGAAAGTAATCCTTGTATGGTAAATATCCCCTTTTACACGAGTAAAAAAAAGAACAGTTTTGCTTGTCTTTCTGTCCCCACACAATCGATGAGCTCTCTTTAAAACTGCTTGACCGTTGATTTTGACCTTGCCATTTCCACACCCTACTGTTTTATATTTTCTCATTTTTGCCTGTCTCTCTTTCGAAGTAAGGCATTTTACAAACTATAAATCCAGCTACATTCTGTCAGATAAGGATTCATGTTGTCAATGCTAAAAATACTATGAAAAGCCGTTGGAGAGGGGTTAAGCAATTAGTTGCCTCTATGAACACTTTCCTTCCCCTTTGGCGGAAGAAACCTCCCAACATCTCAAACCAGTACTGTGTTGTATTATGCAGAATTTGACCCCTTGGATAAAACGACCCTTCTCTATTGTTCAAGCAAAAGCTGCTCGCTGTGAAATTTTTAATAGGACCCCTTTTCTTTCTCTGATAAAGATCTTTAGCTGACCGGTCCATCCGCTCACTGTATGCATTCTCCTTCCGACAAACAACGACCTTTGCAGCTGGCACATAATAAAATAAAAAACCATAGCCATGTCCGTTTTTTCTCTCCCCATCCCCCAAAGAGAGTGTCTAAATGATTCGCTTTTGCGAGTTCTGGGTATTTTTGTTTAGATTTTCAAATGACTTAAATAAAGAATTGGCTGATCTTAAAGCTAACACTTCATTAAGTGAACATGCAAGAGTTAACAATATTTCAGTAATTCAACCAACTTCAACTGCAATTAAAGACAAAATTACAATTTATTTAGTCTGAATATCGATGTAAAAACTAAAACAAAATTTGCATACTTTCTATGGAAAGATATTTAAATTTATGTGTTCCATAACCCACAATTTTCTAAAAAGTGTTATTGCATATTTAAAAATATCATACAAATATCAAAAACTCAGAATTGGATTTTAAAAATATATTAATACTACTAAATGCTGAAAATTATACTAACAGTGAAATTTTGAATGTGAAAAAAGAATGTTTTAGAAATCACTTTTCTCTTTACAAAACAAAAATAAACGTTTTAATCAATACGATTTAGATCTTTTCAGAGATCATAGTCAATCTTCAAAAAATTCTAACATTAGATTTAGATTTAGTTATAGACTAGATCCAATAAAAATATGATTAATATGATAATTTTGTGGATAGAATGCAAAAATGAGAAAAAAATTTAAATTAATATACTTAACAGACCAATCATGCATTTCTCTAAATTTGTAAAAAATAAAAACTAACTGGATTTTTATTTCTCATACAAAGGTTTTTTTTTTGTCATTATACTGTAGTTTTTACCTCAAACAGTAAAATTCAATAAAATATGAATTTCTTTTTTGTTTGATTATTACTGCTTAGTTAGAAATATCAGCAAAAATTTCAATTTTATTAGCAAAATAATATTTATCTATTTAAATCCTTAGTATCCCTATCCTTTTAAAAAGTAAAATCATTTTTAGGATTTAAGAAGAAAGTCAAATCTTCAAAGCCCTTATCTAGAATGAAATTTAAATATTGATTAGCATAATTAATTGGAATTTATTAACATTATATTCTATTGCTTACTATTCCGGAGTTCAATGAAATGATTTTATACTCGTTAGTACAATGTCCTGTAAAGCTAAATAGTTTTCTAATGGAAAATGCACCTTTTTTCCGTTTGCGGAAATAATACATATAATGAAAGAGAAGTAACTTTTAATAGATCATCAGATTCTCCATTAAAATCTAAGTTTAAGCAAGAACAGCTCCTAAATTTTAGGATGTAAATTCATGCAAAATACATGGGATTTGTTTCACAGTTTAAACATTTTAATGCCCTTCAAAACTATGCATTTAAATGGAAAAAACATTTTTGAATGTATCTGCGGGAAAAAAAAGAACAAAATATAAGAAAAAAAATGAAACACTGAGAGAGAATATGAAATGTGATTGCAGATGATTTCAATTAGATTTAGACTTTAACAGTTTGTATAACAAGCACATATTCTAGTTACTGAATATAACACATGAGTAAGTATTACTTAGATTACAAATTAATATTACTAGTGATTATAAATTATATTGAAAAATAACAGTAAAAATTTTGATGAAAAATATAGTACTTTTTTTTAATAATTGTCTTTACATGAAGTACTTATAACATGTTGATCTACTTCAAAATATCATTTTTTTATATAATTGCATTCTTTATAGTATTTGTGTGTGTGTGGAATGGAGCGTCCTGAAAATACCTTATAGTTCTAAGGATTACGTGAGTTTAAAAAGCTTGACAACCACTGTGGCACATAAATTGGGTCGCTAACTAGTATTATCCTAACTTGTACACAATACCACCCGTTTCACGTTATAATTAGCACGTGCAGAGTTTCACATGATAGACCTTTGCTAAAATCAAAATTCAAATCACAACTCAGCTGCGGCTCTTTAAAAAACAATAAAAGATACAAAAAATATTTTAATATAAAATAAAAATTAATGTTCTAATTAAACATATAGGATTATTGCTCAAAGTGCAGCTTTTTATACCCAGGAGTATATTACAGAAACTTTTCATGAAATGCAGTTTCCTAGTTTATAAAAGATAGTTGAAAAAAAATGCAAATGATTAAATTTAAGACATTAGATAATAAGTATTATGAAAGATTGTGTAGATTTCCCTTGAATATATGGCCTGATTTGAAAATACCAGATAGTAACATATTTTAATTGCGTGACTTTTTACAAAACATTTTTTTTTCATATTTGTTTTTTCACTAAAGATTTAGAAATTTGCAGTGCTTTATCTTAACACAATACAAAGTGTGCGCAGTTTTAAGACACACACACGCATTTCAATGGTGAAATGAATAACAAAATGAACGACATCGAACACTTTGTTGACAGTTTGATGCTAAAAAAGCCAATGCAAAGAAAAATATTAGATTATTTTCCAAAAACTCAATAAATGTTTTGTTTTTCAAAAAACTTTAAAATTTTGTATTAATTTTAATTTAATTCGTGTGAATGTTTTTGTTTCACTGATTTTTATGAAATACATGCATATACTTTCGATGTAGATAAAATAAGCTCTGATAAACTTAATTTTGTTGATATGTTTTTTTTTTTTGTACTATCTCTTAACACGCAATTCTTTTAACAAAATTCTTCAAAAAAATATTTCAGTCCCTTCAGTTTTGTGTTAAGTGATTTTCACTATATATGTAATAAATCATTTGTTTTTTTGCTGGACTCTTCAAAACATATATTCCCAAGCTTTTTTGTCTCATAGACCCCTTGTCATGTTTTTCAGGGGCAATGTTTGGGATAGACCCCTGCTTAATTAATATTGAGTTTTTTTGCAAAATTTATCAACTTAACTGTCTTTTGACAGCTGGTACTACTACCCCTACGTTCAAAGAATTAAATTTCTAACTGTAATGAAGTATAGTGTTTAAAATTTAAAAATCACTGTGAATTAATTAAATTAAAAGTTAATTAATAAATAATACTGTTAAATAAAATAACTAAATAATAAACAAATGATTTTAATGGGAGGATCTGGTGTTTACAATATCAAATTTTCAACATTTGGTATCAATTTTGTCAGATTTAACCTTAAATCTCCTCTGTTAGTAGTGTTCAA